>BQNB010175671.1:0-13136 GCA_026074375.1 Tanacetum coccineum
AAAGAAGAAATAATTAAGGTCAAAGTTGAAGAAAAAAGACTTTCAAAAGTCAAAAATGGACACTTAATATGGGACGGAGGGAGTATATGTTATGTCATGGTTATGATTTTATGAAATCTAACGGGTATTATATTTTCTTGTGATTGGAAAAAAAATAGCACCAAAAAGAAGGACCACGAGGTTAAACCCAGAAACAACAACCACAACCCCCACCACCACGTCTGTCACTAATGCCCAGCTTCAGGCAATGATTGACCAAGGCGTTACTGCCGCTTTGGCAGCACGTGATGCTCTCAGAAGCACGAATGGCGAAGACAGCTAACCATAACTCAGGAACGAGTGTTCGAAGAAATGAGCGAGCCACTTGTGAGTCTACTTACCCAGACTTCATGAAGTTCCAACCTCTAAATTTCAAAGGCACGCAAGGAGTTGTCAAATTGACTCAATGGATGGAGAAGATGGAAACTGTGTTCCGCATAAGCCACTACTCTGTGGAAAACCAAATCTAGTTCTTCACTTGTACTCTTCTAGGCAATGCTCTAACATGGTGGAACTCCTACGTTAGGACTGTTGGTAATGAAATTGCTTATGCAATGACCTGGACTGAACTGAAGAAGATGACTGAAAAGTACTACCCGAGGACCAAGATTAAGAAGCTCAAAGTCGAGCTGTGGAATTTGAAAGTAAAAGGTACCGATGTGATAGGGTACAACCAAAATTTCTAGGAACTAGCATTGTTGTGTGTTAGAATGTTTCTTGAAGAATCTGACAAGATTAAGAGGTATGTCGGTGGCTTACCCGACATGATCCACGAGAGTGTAATAGCCTCAAAACCAAAGACGATGCAAGAAGCAACTGAAATGGTAACCAAAGTGATGGATAAGAGAATTCTCACTATTACTGAGCGTCAGACAGATAACAAAAGGAAGCAAGATGATAACCAACAACAACAATCACAAAACAAGAGGCAGAACATTGGCAGGGCTTACACTGCGGGATCTGGTGAGAAGAAGCCATACAGGGGGTCTAAACCCCTATGTGCTAAGTGCAATTATCACCACAATGGTCTGTGTGCTCCCAAATGCCAAAAGTGCAACCGATTTGGCCATCTGACTCGTGATTGCAGGATTCCTACCAATGCCATCACTGCCAACAACCAAAGGGGCACTAGGACAGGACAGTGGCCTACTGGTTTTGAATGTGGCGTCCAAGGACATTACAAGAGGGAATGTCCAAAACTGAAGAACAACAACAATCGAGGCAACCCAGCTAGAAATGCCAATGCTTCAGTGAAAGTGTATGCGGTAGGACATGCAGGAACAAACCCAGACTCCAACGTCGTGACGGGTACGTTCCTTCTAAACAACCGCTATGATTCTATCTTATTTGATATGGGTACCGATAGGAGTTTTGTGTCTACTGTATTTAGCTCCTAAATTGATATTACACCAACTGCATTAGATCACTTTTATGACGTTAAACTAGCCGACGGGCGAATAATTGGGTTGAACACTATCCTTAGGGGTTGTGCATTAAACTTCCTAAACCACCCATTCAACATAAACTTAACGTAGAACTCGGTAGCTTCGACGCTATAATCAAGATGGATTGGTTGGCAAGGTACCAAGCTGTCATTGTTTGTGTCGAGAAGATTGTTCGTATCCCCTGGGGAATGAAACTCTAATCGTTCACGGTGACGGAAACAACCATGGACACGAGGATCGTCTTCACATGATCTCGTATGCCAAAACACAAGAGTACATGATAAAAGGATGTCCAGTTGGCAAATGTTACCACAAAGGAGACGGAAGACAAGTCGGAGAAGAAGCGACTTGAGGGTGTACCGATAGTTTGAGATTTTCCTAATGTATTCCCTGAGGACTTGCCGGGTCTTCCTCCGACTCGACAAGTGGAATTCCAAATCGATCTGGTACCGGGTGCTGCACCTGTAGCACGGGCTCCTTATCGATTGGTGCCTTCTGAAATGAAAGAGTGGTCGGAGCAACTACAAGAACTATCCGACAAGGGTTTTATAAGAACCATTTCCTCACCTTGGGGAGCTCTGGTCTTGTTTGTCAAGAAGAATGATGGATCTTTCTAGATGTGCATTGATTACCGGGAATTGAACAAGCTAACGGTGAAGAACCATTACCCGCTTCCGAGGATTGATGATTTATTTGATCAACTTCAAGGGTCGAGTGTCTACTCGAAGATCGACCTAAGATCGGGTTATCATCAATTGAGGGTTCGTGAAGAAGACATTCTGAAGACTGCATTCAGAACTCGGTATGGTCATTATGAATTCCAAGTTATGCCATTTGGTTTGACGAACGCACCGGCGGTATTTATGGATCTCATGAACCGCGTGTACAAACCATATTTGGATAAATTTTTGATTGTCTTTATTGACGATATCCTCATCTACTCAAAGAACAAGAAGGAACATAAAGAACATCTTAAGGAAATTCTAGAATTGCTTAAGAAATAGGAGTTGTATGCTAAATTTTCTAAATGTGAATTTTGGATTCCCAAAGTATAATTTCTCGGTCACGTGATTGATAGTCAAGGCATTCACGTAGACCCCGCCAAGATCGAATCCATTAAATATTGGGCATCTCCTAAGACACCAACGGAGATTCGTCAATTTTTAGGTCTTGCTGGTTATTATCGAAGATTCACTGAAAAATTTTAGAAGATTATCAAGCTTACTCAGAAAGGAGTTAAGTTTGATTGGGGCGACAAAGAAGAAACAGCGTTTCAACTGATTAAGCAAAAGTTGTGTAGTGCACCAATTCTGGCTTTGCCCGATAGAAGCAAAGATTTTATCATTTACTGCGATACTTCGATTAAAGGTTTGGGCCATGTGTTGATGCAAAGAGAAAAGGTGATTGCTTATGCATCACGCCAATTAAAAATTCATGAGAAGAACTATACGACTCATGATTTGGAACTTGAAGCAGTAGTGTTTGCTTTAAAATTTTAGAGGCACTATCTGTACAGAACAAAGTGTACGGTGTTTACTGATCATAAAAGTTTACAACACATTCTTGATCAAAAGGAATTGAACATGAGACAACGTCGCTGGTTAGAGTTGCTCAGTGATTACGATTGCGATATTCGTTATCACCCGAGGAAGGCAAATGTCGTTGCCGATGCTTTGAGCAGGAAAAGAACGAGATAACGTATGGGTTCGAGCCTTAGTTATGACTATTGGATTGGATCTTCCCAAACAAATCTTTGAATGCATCGAATGAAGACGATAACAGAGAACATCAAGAACGAAAGATCTTTATTTTCGTTGGAGGTATATTGATGAAAATTAAAGGATCCAGAGAAACTTAGACAGATAAGCTAGAAACCTCGTGCGGATGGAACTTATGCTTAAATGGCAGGAAGTTGGTTACCATGTTATGGTGATTAAGGACCGTGATCATGCACGAGTCCCACAAGTCAAAATACTCTATCCATCCGGGTTCTGACAAGATGTATCATGACATGAAGGAGCTATATTGGTGGCCCAATATGAAGGCCGACTTCGCCACCTATGTTAGCAAGTGTTTGACTTTTGTGCTTTAGGCGTCAAGGACTGGACATCAACAAGGCATCGGGTTTGTTAGTGCAACCCGAGATACCTCAATGGAAATGGGATAGAATCACCATGGACTTTATCACAAAGCTTCCAAAGTCATTGCTAAGTTGACTTCCATTTGGGTGATTGTCGATCGACTTACTAAATCTGCAATTTTCACACCAATGAGGGAAACTGATCCCATAGAGAAATTAGAAAGGAATATACCTGAAAGAGGTATTCACAAGGCATGGAATACCTGTCTTGATCATTTGTGATCGTGACTTTAAGTTCGCCTCAAATTTTTGGAGGTCACTTCAGAAGGCCTTGGGTATGAATCTGGATATGAGTACAGCCTATCATCCGCAAACCGACAGACAAAGCGAGAGGACTATCCAAACTCTCGAAGACATGCTACGTGCTTGTGTGATCAACTTTGGAAATGGTTGGGTTAAGCATTTGTCATTGGTCGAGTTTTCATATAACAACAGTTATCACGCTAGCATTAAGGCTGCACCGTTTGAAGCACTTTACTTAACGGTCGATGAGGTCGGTTACATGTTAGTTAGCGACGGTTGGGCAAGTACAACTTACCGGTCCAGAGTTAGTTCGAGAGAAGACCGAGAAGGTCATTCAAATCAAGCAAAGGATGCAAGCCGCTTGTGATCGACAAAAGAGTTACGTAGATTTAAAGCGTAAGCCGATGGAATTTCAAGTTGGAGATAAAGTAATGCTTAAGGTTTCACCTTGGAAAGGAGTAGTACATTTTGGCAAACGGGGGAAGATAACCCCAGATACTGTTGGGCTTTCAAGGTGTTGGAAAGGGTTAGAGCCGTTGCTTACAAGCTTGAGCTTCCTCAAGAGCTGAGCAGGGTTCACAATACGTTTCATGTATCCAACTTGAAGAAGTGCTATGCGATATACATGAACAATTAGCCATTCCGTTGGATGGACTACATATTGATGACAAACTTCATTTTATCGATGAACCCGTTGAGATCATGGATCGAGAAGTCAAACGGTTGAGGTAAAGTCGTGTTCCAATCATCAAGGTTTGATGGAACTCTAGGAGAGGACCTGAGTTTACATGGGAACGTGAAGATCAATTCAGGAAGAAGTACCCACACCTCTTCACAAAGACCGCACCGTCGTCAAGTGCTATGTCTTAAGCCTTGAGAACAAGGCTCATTTAACGGGGGAAGACTAAACCCCGTGTTTAGGATCATTGACGAGTCAATAAATTCACTATTTTATTTATGTATTAAACGCGTTGCTTTTAAATCGTAATCGTTAGGAAGTATATCACGTAAGCTAAAAAATTATCATCCAATGTAACGGGATCAAAAATTAAAATGGGTTTACATCAAGCAAGTATTAAGTAATTATTTTGAGAATAATTATTAACTTTGTTCATTTTATTTTTATTGGTTACCGTAAAGTGTTTACGTTGCGCCGATTAAAATATGTTAGGCATTCTCAGAACACCAAACTTATCTACGCTTCAATAAATACCCACAAATGTACCCAATACTCAAAAATTTCAAAAAAATCTTATACATATGCCTCTATAGCCGGATATGTATAGATAAAACACATGGATGATAGTTGACTTATTATTAACATGTGTTATATACTTTAGGAAGCAACCAACAATTCAAAGTCTTACCAACTAGTCTTACAAGTTTACTTACACACTCTAATGCTCCATGCCAATCTCTTAGCAACCCATGCCCCCCCCTCACTTCTCTTACACTTTGTAAGACCTTGTCTAGGAGATAATTTTTATTTTAATAAAGTGCAAGACTTATATAAATCATTCAACACATTTCATTATCTAAAAATCAAACTTATTTGCTCTCTTGGCTCTCTCCCACCTATGGCATAAAACAAACATACCAAAATAATTCACACAACTTATTTTACTATGAACGTGTGTTCTATCATTCATTTATAAGAATTGCAGAGGTTTAAGGCTGGTTAAGCTTTGAAAGGGTTAAGCAAGATTAGGATTTTCATTTGGTTTTAGCTTGATTTTGATCTAAAACTAATTGTTTGATCTTGTTTGTGCTTATGATCATCTTCACATAGGTTAACACAGTATCTCTATACTTGTATTTCATAGATATATGCATGCCATGTTCATATTAGGAATTATATACTTGTGGTGTTGAAAAAGTTAATGAAAAGCTTGTTGCTTAAAACTCAGAATCTGATTTCGAATATCATGCTTAAGTTTGAATTTATAAAAACATACTGTAGACATTATTTTTGGCCTTGTTGTTCTAATCATATAAATTATATGTCATGTTATTTGTTCTCTAAATTTTTGGGAATTTTAAGGATCATTTGCTATGGCTAGTAAGTCATGCAAAGAAAGTTACTAAATTCGGACATGAATCTGCACACCAAATTTCTTTTGTAAAAACCACTAGGTTAGGTACGTTTTGGGCATTTGGTCCAGTTGAAGTATATTTAGAGAACTCTTTGACTTAAAATCTGAACTTGAACCACACATGTTTTCGTTTAAGTAACGAGGGAGATATGGCCCTTTTACCGGGAGGCAAACCTGCTGTCTTGGGACAGCAGTGACTGTTGTGAACCATTTTGAGTATAATGTTTTATTGGTAACAAAGTGAGTCAAGTGGCTTACATATTTGAAAACTAGACTCAGGTTAGATAATCATAGACTCTGAAAACGGCGTTATTTTATGGGAAAACGAAAGAGTTATAGCCAATTTACGACACAAGTTCTTAAAAACTATTTTGAGCAGGTCCAAAAATGTTTTTGCATAAACCAACATCTAAAACTTATGAAATGGAATAAAGGCTTTGAAATAATGAAAGTAGACATTTTTAGCTTTGTTTAGAGAGTTTCCCCAAGAAAAACGGTCTTATCACGAGTTAGATACGCGCCTTTTTTTAAGTTGGACTTATAACTACATAAAACTAGTTTTAAATTACTTTTATGCTTATGTATTCAAAACCCTTTTCCTTATGATTTTTACATATAACTTATATATACCAAGTGTTATATTACTAGGGAGTTTCATAATGATATGAGGCCTCTTCGGGGTTTCGTATTGACTAGTTGTGGATTTACGATTTAAAGTGTCCTGGCTCCTCATACGTTCACTACATGACCTCTATATTATGATAGCCCGAACGATAGTACGATGTTATTTACAAAAGGCAAATAGACAAATAAAACTTTAAGGATACTTTATAACAACATATAAATCTATGTTCAACACCTCACTACAAGTATATATGTGTGGCATTGCATTGTGTAATTCATATTCATATGTACGCTTGGCATTTTCTTATACGGCCTATAATTAATTAGGTTGCATTCAGATGTTTACGTGAAGTATTATCTGTTGTGATATACATTGTTGATTGTTCGATTCACTCGAGGTGAGTTCATAGCCCCACGTTTTATATTTACAATGATTTACAAGTTTTGGGGTGAGAAACATATGCATGTTTTACAAATAGGACGTAAGTGTACATTTTAACTGATTACGTGTTTGCCTAAGTAGCGATAACCCATCTGTGCCCACAATCATGAACTGTCAGTTGCTAGTATAGTGAGCGCGAATGTTATGAATAGATCTATTGGGATTGACATCCCCGTTCGGGTGATTAGCTACCACTGGACGAACGTATACCATGTCGGACATTGGATGTTGCGGGTTAGAACATCTACATTGGGCAAATCTTTGCAATTTATATTGTAATACATTTATGTCGAGCTTCGGTGTCATGAGCTTAGGAAAGCATAATTACATTTTATGATGTCTGCATCTGTTGCATTATCATGGGGAAATTTTACGGTCCGGCATTATACATTTATAAACCTATGAATTCACTCAACAATATGTTGACGTTTTAAAGCAATGTTTTTCAGGAGGTCAATAAAGCACGAGGTGCAAGGGATACATTGGGGCTTAGATATTTTGGATGTCACATGCTAAAGATTTGGTTGTATTACATTTGGGATAAATTGTTATGAACTAGAATAGTGTATTTTGTATTTTAAACAAGTAAAGCTTCGGGCTTTTGTATCAAACACTTTGTTAAATCCAATGTATCAGTTTTAAATGACTTTTTAGTCATTCTTATATTATCTTGTGTTATTTATCTATGAAGTAACACGCCCGGGACCCTTATTCCGCTGCGACCTAATTTGGGGGTGTTACATTAACAATATGGGAATATTGTTACATTAAGATAAATGTAAGTATTTGGTTATACATTTTGAATCTGTGGATTGTTCTCACCAAACTCACATGTTATTCACAAGTGATGCATATTTGACACCCCAACCTTCGAATATTTACTTTTAGATCCTTGTCATAAGTAAAATATCGAAAATGGATAAATAAGTCATCTTTAGACTTGAGATGCAAACAACATCTGCATGTGTGGATATTTCTTTTTAACTATAAGTCAAACGCTAACTTGAAAATGGTAGTTATAAAGGCTATTTTTGGAAATGATGTGAAGCAGGATCTACAACACTTGTAGTCAATAAAGAATGTGTTCTTCCAATTGTTTAATTGCAGTATGATACCATTGGCGCCTCTTGATTGAATTCCTAAATTATATATATAATATATATAATACAATATATATAATAAGTATAATCTAAAAACAATCAATGAAACCGAGAAGTAGTATAGAATATCCCCGGGTCGTTTATCCCCAACGAGGCTGTGCTGGAGAATCGATACAGTCGGAAAATTAGAGTTTGAATGAGATTAATGATTTGAGAGTGTAGAAAGCTAAATTAATCAATAACAAGCAAAAACGATTGAGAAAAACCTAAAAATGAAAGCTAAATAACTTAAATCCTAAAACGGGCACGAAAAACGAGGGTCAAAAACCTAAATTTTGCAAAATTAAACCCTAAAAACAAAATTTAAAATGCTAAATTTAGTTCTATGTGTGATTGACAAATATGGTAGTTTAAAAAAAAACTAGATTTGGGAAAAAATAAAAAACGGGGGGGGGGGGGGGGGTAGGGGGGTTTTCGTTTGACCCAAAAAACGGGGGCGTCAGGGACAAGAATCGTGCCCTAGCCCCGTTCTTTAAAAATCTAAAGTTTACAATAATGAACCCTACGAAAACGTTTTCTATTTTTCTACGTAAAATATGACTAAATAAAATTTCCTAAAGAAGAAAAATATTTTTTTGATAATTTTTGTATTTTTTATGAATTTTTAAAATTTTTAAAGAAATTAAATTATAAAAAATACTAAACTAATCTTAAAAATTACTAAAATTACTTTACCCTAAAACCTACCTAAGAAAAATAAGAAACCCGAACTTGAGCTTATAAATAAGCTCAGAATAAGCTTAAAAGAGCTTATAGCTAAAGGGCCAAAAACACCCTTATATACCAAAGTGCCCAAGGGTCTAACAGAAAAGACCCAAGGGCACAGCGGTAAGAGTGTTTGTTATAAAAGAGGTGTATTGAGGGTTGAGACCCGGGTTCGAGTCTTGCTCACCCGGGTTTCCTCTTATCTCCTCTTTTTTTTTTAAAAACTTTTTAACCTACTGTTAAGCACATTGAGCTTTTATTTTTTATAACACTACGACATTTTGAGAAAAGCTAAAAATAAGCTGGAAAAAGGGCTTTTTGTTGGCAGTTTGCTTAAATTGAGCTAAGGCAAAAATTGGCTTTTTGATTTGGACTTTAAACATACAATAAGTAAAGAAAGTGAATAATAAGCAAACACAAGACACAAACAATCCTAATAAGCTAGTTAGACTATAATCATACACTAATTAGCCCTAATAAGCTAAGAAAGAAATTAAGCTATTTAACTTCACTATCTAATGAAACAGTCTAGTCCTAATTTGAGCTTAAAATTTAAACTCCTAGAGGCAATCGCTAAGGTCTACAACTTTAGGGACTTATATAAGAGCTTATTGACTTTTTTAGAATAGCATAAGCTTGTGTCCGTGGTGCTCTATCTAGCTAGAACAGTGTGCTTAATAGTGGTGGTTTAACACAGGGAAGTTTCAAACAAAGGGTTTTGTGAATCTAAGTGTGTGAGTAATAATTTAGCTCGCCTATTAAGCTCATAAAACATAAATCTTAGTTTAAACAGATTATAAAAATACCATGAAATGAACTTGTGCACAAATTTTTAGAACCTAAAACACTAATTTACCTTCTGATTTTTTTGAATGAAATTGGGACACATTTTGGCCTTTTGAAAAACTAAGAAAATGTTGACAGTTTATAATGGATTGCAAATGACACCAATTAGACTTAACTACAAGTTTTTGACACTCAAAAAGGAAACACTTTGAAACTATAACTCAGGTTTTAAAAGGTTTAAACAAATAAGCTCATGAAACCTTTTTAAAATTCAACAGATTAAGTAACCAATGAGAAAACTAAAAAAATACTTTTAGGACTTGGAAAATTTGGAAAACAGACTCAAACTAGTTTAATACTACTAATCAAAGTTGGCCACATGACCACAACCCATGACATTGCCATTTTGACCCATTTTGGGCTTAACCCAAACACCCCCTTATATTTCTAAAAACGGATTTTAGGGCTATTAGGGTCTGAATTAAGCTCAAGTTTTTGAAGGACAAATATTAAATAGACAATACTAAGTAATAAAAAGCAAAAATACAAAGCAAATAAGCACTTAACTAAGCAAATAAGCAGGCACAAGTAATTTAAGGCAGTTTTAAGCAAATGGTAAGTAAATGAAACTAGAGCAACTAAGAGGCATTTATAAGCATAACTAAACACAACTAAGCACAAAAAGACATAAATAAGCTGAAAATAAGCCACTATAAGCAATGCTACAGTAAAATAAGCTAAAATTTAAAAAGAAGTATACCTTGACTCCTTGCTCAAAACAGGAGTAATGAGGACCTAAATAAGCTCCAATCCTACCCAAGCTTATAAATAAGTTATACTAAGCATCCCAATGAGCCATCCAAGTTTGCTCATTTATCCATTAGCTTAACAGCACACCTTTTTCTCTCTCTTTTTTTGGTCTTTCTTGTATATAGTTTAAAATAGGCTTAGTAAAAATGCTTATATGAAGTCTTATATGAGCTTAAGTTAAAATGGAAAACTTGGAACCAAGGCTGTCAAGATCGCGATCCCACCTGGGATCGTTTTTGTCTTTGCAAGATCGAGATCGTAAGATCGGATCGAGATCGTAAGATCCTACAAATTTATCATGTTTTATAAGCAACGGATAAACGAATCAAACTATTTTTATTTCTATTCATCATCAAATATAAGTTTATATAATATCCTCTTGAAAATGTCAAAGTTCAAATTTAAAATACCAAAGTAAAAGTAAAACACAAAAAAGTCAAGTTTCAATCGTCACATTCACGATTTAGCGGAATAAAATTACATAACATGCGTAATAAACGTCTCAAAACAAAGTACTTCACTAGTATCACTACAATTAAGCTATCTGAATTAAAACTTAAAGGATAATAGTTAAAACAATGAAAAGGTAAAAGAAAAAGTAACAATTACCTGTAAGATTTTTTTTGTTTAAGGTAACTAGAACATGAGAAGAAGAACCCTAATTTGTTTCATGTAATTTCAATTTGGGGAAAGTAGATAATTAGGCTTATTGATTAGAAAATCTAGGAATGAAACGTCAATACTTGTTACTGAGATCAGCGGACCCGTATTGTTCTTTTTTGGGCCTAAAAAAAGTAATGGGCTAGTAAGTATGTAAGTCAATAAGTTGTACTTGGTAATTTGGTTAACACCGTATCGACATGCGATCCTACGAATCTTACGTGCGAGTTTACGATCCTACTTGACGATCCTCCTCTGGTGCGACCTACCCGATCCTTAACAATTGTATTAGGGGGACGCGTAAGATCCCGGTACGATCTTATTGTAAATCACGAGTTGAAGCCTTGCTTGGAACACATAGTAAAATATAAGCTGAAATTTTTCATTAACCTTAAAAATACAAGTACATAAAATGTTAAATCTTAAATTTTAAACTGAACTAACTACTCACTAAAAACTAACTCCTCTGCCTCAAGGGCTTACAAAAGCTTTTATAGAAACGAGCTAGGGTTTGGACTTTGGTCTTTTTCTTCTTGTCTTCTTCTTTGTGTGCTTCTTTGTAGACATAATTGAGCATATGTGTTTCTTGTGTGTGTATAAACACAAGTCCAATCCTGGCCCTTGGTTTTGAGTGTTGCCCAATCCGAGTTATAACAACCATTGATTCGAGCTTGAGGATTTTTAGGATTGCCAGCTTGGCACATCCATGTAGGGGGTGGGGCTTATGAGAGTGAAGGTTTTGGATGGACATGGGGAGGTCAACGAAGCTGAAAGTGACAGGATGTGGGGCTTGGGTGATTGGCGGGAAAAGTTGTAGAAGATAAACAGTGTTTTAAAATGGGGTGAGGGTTTGGGGTTTTTGTCACAAATGGCCCTTCAACGATTATATATATCTTGCAAATTTCGTCCTTATGGTTATAGAACTTTGGAATATGACAACAACACCCCCTCAAGTGTTATTTAGGGGTTGCAAAAGAGGTCCTTTTTTTGTTATAAGTTCTTGCCATTGGCAGAAACACCCCTTGTGGTTTATACTTTAGTGAGTTGGCAGTTTTAGTCCCTCACAAGTATCTTCTTTATATCCTTCATTAAATAAGTTAGGGACTTGGCAATTTTGGCCCCTAAACTTATTTTTCTTCACTTATGGCTTCGGGTTTGACTTTGGATTTGTCGGGGTTGACTTTTTCAGACTTGGGCTTTGTCTTGACTTTTGTCTTTCCATTCCGTGTCCGGTTTTGTCGTTTTGGCTTTGTTTTTCGTCCTTTTCTTAGATATCCGTTCCTACACAACATAATTAGCAAAACAAGCATATTTTTGGCATTTTAAGTCCGTTTTTGGTTATGTTAGCTTATTTTTAAAGGTAAAAGGTATGTGTAATTAAACACATACCACCTCTCCAGAATTAATTAGATAATTGTGTGGCTGCACCCAAAGTGTAATTCAAGATGATTCTTGATTAAGTTTAGTAGATCTGAATTAACTTCTATAACAAGATACTAAATTGTTAAACTATATGGAATGAGTTATAACTAACTTAACGGTTATTTAAATATGTAAACCGAAGGGACTTAAATTGACAAAATCCAAACCCAAAGGGGTGCCTTGTGATGGTCGGCCCCTATGGTTTTTTAGAAGGGGTGTTTGTGTCGATTTAGAATTGAGGAGGTGGAAGAATTGGAATAAGGAATGAATTATGGTTTCCTTGTTCACAAAGGACTAGGTTTTGGGTGCCTATATAAACACCCTCACCCTAGCTCAAAATTCATTCTTTCTAAAAACCCTAAATTCACTAAAAGGTTTTCGATGATCTCTTTTTTCCTTAGAATCGATTTTGGTTAATCCCTAAAAGGGATTTCGGTTCCATCTCCTTCAAGCAATTTCGATTAAACCCTTTAGGGTTATTGGTGCGATTTGATTTCCCACAACATCATTTATAGAAGCTTCAAGGATTGGTTCACTAGTTCTCAAAGGTGACAACAAATAGAAACC
>BQNB010175676.1:0-13136 GCA_026074375.1 Tanacetum coccineum
GTCTATTCTGATGATGATGAAGAAGTTGGTGCAGAGGCTGACATAAACAATTTGGCTACAAATGTGCCTGTCAGTCCTATTCTAACTATAAGAGTTCACAAGGATCAACCACTTGAACAAATCATTAGAGATATACATTTAGCACCTCAAACCAGAAGGATGACAAAGAATGTAGCTGAACATGGTATGTTTAGTTCAGTGCAACAGAGAATCAACCATAAAGATTTTCAAAATTGTCTGTTTGCTTGTTTTCTATCACAAGTAGAACCCAAAAAGGTGATCCAAACTTTTATAGATCCAAGCTGGATAGAAGCAATACAGGATGAGCTCCTACAGTTTAAATTATAAAAGGTTTAGACTTTGGTTGATTTACCACATGACAAGAGGGCCATTGGTACTAAATGGGTGTACAGAAACAAGAAAGATAATAGAGGTATTGTGGATAGAAACAAGGAAAGACTGGTGGCACAAGGTTACACCTAAGAAGAAGGAATTGATTATGATGAGGTTTTTGCTCCTATTGCTAGGTTAGAAGCAATCAGGTTATTTTTGGCCTATGCATCATTTATGGGGTTTATTGTGTACCAGATGGATGTAAAGAGTGCCTTTTTATATGGTACTATTGAAGAGGAGGTGTATGTGTGCCAACCTCCTGGTTTTGAAGATCCACAGTTCCCTGATAAAGTTTATAAGGGAGAAAAAGCTTTATATGGTCTACATCAAGCTCCTAGAGTCTGGTATGAGACCTTGTCTACCTACTTATTAGAAAATTGATTTAGAAGAGGCATTATAGATAAGACTTTTTTCATCAAGAAGGAAAAGGTGATATTCTATTAGTACAGGTGTATGTAGATGACATCATCTTTAGGTCTACAAAGAAGTCTTTATGTGTTGAGTTTAAGCAGATAATGCACAAGAGATTCCAGATAAGTTCTATGGGGGAGCTCACTTTCTTTTTAGGATTACAAGTGAAGCAGAGAGATGATGGAATCCTCATTAGTCAAGACAAGTATGTGGCTGATATATTAAAGAAGTTTGATTTTGCTACTCTGAAGACAACAAGCACTCTAATTGAGACTAACAAGGCATTTTTTAAGGATGAAGAAGGCGAGGATGTGGATGTCCACTTATACAGATCAATGATTGGATCATTGATGTACTTAATAGCTTCTAGGCCTGACATAATGTTTGCTATTTATGCTTGTGAAAGGTTCTAAGTTACTCCTAAAGTCTCACATCTTCATGCTGTGAAGAGGATCTTTAGATACTTGAAAGGTCAACCTAAATTGGGCCTTTGGTATCTTAGGGATTCACCATTTGACTTGGAAGCTTTCTCTGATAGTGATTATGCTGGAGCTAGCCTTGACAGGAAATCCACAACAGGAGTTTGTTAATTTCTTGTCAAAAGGTTGATTTCATGGCAATGTAAGAAGCAGACTATAGTTGCCAATTCTACTACTGAAGTAGAGTATGTTGATGTTGATAATTGTTATGGGCATGTGTTATGGATCCAAAATCAAATGCTTGATTATGGGTTCAACTTCATGAACACCAAGATTCACATTAATAATGAAAGCACCATTTGTATTGTGAAGAATCCAATGTTTCATTCTAAAACCAAGCATATTGAAATAAGGCACCATTTCATTCGAGATTCTTATGAGAAGAAGTTGATTCAAGTGATCAAGATTCACACAGACCAAAATGTTGTAAATCTTCTCATAAAGGCTTTTAATGTTAGCTGGTTTAACTTTCTGATTGCTAGCATTGGATTACTTAATCTTTGAAGTATTGTTTGAGGGGAGGTTAATTAAGATGAAAGGGAATGTGTCATTCAGCAGAAGTGGGTAAAGGGTCAGGACAACCCATTGATCCCCAACACACATCCACAACTGTATCATTATCTAATCTTGAACCAATCACTATTCTATCACAATCTTAACCCAAAAAGACTCAAAAACCTAGGAAGCCAACAAGACCATTGAGATATCTCAGTCTAGTAGACCTATTCACCTTGTTGCAGATGAGACGGTCTATAAGGAGTGGGAAGATAGAATGGAAAGGGCTGCCACTACTGCTTCTAGCTTAGAAGCAGAGTAGGACAGTGGTAACATAAATAGGACCCAATCTATGGCAACATTTAATGAATCTCTTCCTTAGGGAACTGGTTCAGGTAGTAGTCCTAGGTGCCAATATACCATATTCGAGGGTGCAGAAGCTTAAACTAGGTTTGAGGCTGCATCTAAACAGTCTAATGATCCACCTCTCTCATGAGTTAACATACTTGGAAGTGGGGAGGACAGCATGAAACTAATGGAATTGATGGAACATTATAAAAAACTGTCTGAATTAGTGAGAAAAAGAAAAGAGAGATATAGTGAGCTGAAAAACAGAAAGAGAGTTGTGTGATAAAAACAGAAAGAGTGAATTGGTGAGAAAAAGAAATGAGAGATATAGTGATATTAAAAACAGAAAGAGAGCTTGTGAGAATCACAATTGATGATGAAAATGCTTTTTGGAAAGAAATTAGGATTAATGCTGGTGTGTTAAAGTTAATGCTGCTTAGCTTAAAACTTAATGTTGCTAAGCTTAAGTTAATGCTGTTAGGCTTAATTTACTACTGCCCATATTAGTTTATGCTGCTAGGTGGTATGTGCTTAATTACACATACCATTTACCTAGGAAAACGTGCTTAAAAGACTAAAAACATACCAAAAATACGTTGTATTTGTGTGTTTTGCTTTATTTACTGTGCAGGTATCGGATATTCAAAAAAGGAAAAAAAAGCAAAAACGACAAACCGAGCACGAGAATGAAAAGAGCGCGAAAAGTCAAGGCAACCAGTCAAAAAGTCAAAGATAGCCAGTCAAAGTCAACCCCGGGACACGGAATTGGAATAAGCATCGAAAAACGAACCTAAAAACTCAAAATTGTCAAAATGGACCAACCCGGACCCACCTTATTGGGCCGGGTCAGCCCACTACAATTAAACCCTTAAACCTTATAAACACATCCTAGCCCAAATTCCTTTTAAAATCATACCCGGCCCAAAATATAAGGCCCAATCCCTTTTTAACACCCGTTAAACCCAACACACTTATACCCTTTACACCGTTAGTCCTCAAGGACTAACAGTGCCACTCCTTAACCAAAACAGGGGCTAACGACAGTTAGTTTTCTAACCTTTTAACCCCTAAACCCCAATACCTTTTTCACCACTCATCCTCGCCCCCTTATAAACCCCACTACCCTGATCACCCAAATAAACCCATTTCCCGCCAAACTCAAAACCCTACACTGTTCATCTGTCACTTTCCTTTCTCCCTGCACCACGACAAAACAGTGTCACTACCCTTGGTCCCCCCCATCACATGAAACCAGGCCAAGATGGCAATCCCTAACATCCCATTGGTTGAAGGTTGAAGACAAAAAAATGGATGGCTATGATTCAAGCCTTGGAGCCAAAGCAAGATTAAGGGCTAGGATGAATGGTTCGAATCCTCTCACACAACAAACACAACAAGCACAAGTAAAGACCCTGCATTTTTAGTTTTTTTAATAAATAGTTAGGATTTTCATTGTATAAGGAAACTAGAGTAATTTTAGGAGTAGTATAATTTTACTTTTAATATTTTTATGTCATTTAAATTCTGTCATTTTACTTTAACAAGTCTTGTAATCCTCTTTTAGTTAATGAAAAATTCAGTTTTTATGTTTATGCAATTCTGTCTTTTTTAATCTTTATGCATTCAAGGTTATAGTTGTTCACAAGTCATTTCTATAAGCTCTTATAAGCTTATAGAATCTGTTATGCTCATATAAGCTTATCCAATAGCTTTTGTGAGTTTTTACTTTTCATTACTCAAGATTTCCTGTTTGAGCACTTTTAGATGATAAGCTTCCCATGGAAGAGCTTATAGGGTTCTTAGATTGCTTATTTATAAGCTGGGTAGAAAACTAGAGCTTTTAGGAATTTCTTTTATGCCCTTGTTTTAGCAAAGGGAAAAGGTTAGTTTCATTTTCCTTTAAGCTTATTTTATACACTGGCTTTTATTTTATTGCTTAATGTGCTATGTTTCTTTTAAATGCTCTTTTTGTCTTTATTATGCTTATTTGATTTAGTTTGATGCAAGACTTATTTTGTCTTAGTTTAAAATTAGTTTTTAGAAATCTTAAGGAGTGTTTAGGATTACCTTGTTTATGGGACAAACTGGGTAAAAATTAGTTCTTTGCACTTTAGCCAACTTAGATTAGGGTAAGTTAATGTTTAAATTCAGTTTTCAAAAGTTTTTATTCATTAAATTTGAAAACTTAGGTCTACTTTTCATAATATTAAATCTGTGAAGTTTTCTTGTCCAAAACCTGTGCAAAGCTTGATTGTATAATTTAAGATCCTAAGTTGAGATTTTCATGCTCAAAATGTGTCATATTTTAAGCCTAATATCTGGTAATAGAGTTTGTAGAACTGTTTCATTGTTTTTTTAGAAAATGGTTTTCAAACAGTTGTAATGTGTTAAGTTTTTTAGCATTTTTATCTACTTTTTAGGGTGGTTTAAGTGTAAGTAGCTTTGAATTTGTGAACACAAGTTCTTTATAGTATAGAGTTTATCTGTTTTAGCTTATTTTAGGTTTATATTAGCTTTTATGTGCTTAATTCTAGGGCTTAAATCATAAATTTTCCTTAAATAAAAATCAGTATATACTGATTTTACTCAACTCATACTAAGTAAAATAGTCTTTTTCATCAAGCTTTTTCATAGCTTATTTGATTTTCAAAATAGTTTTTGATTGTTGTTCTAGATAGCTTATTGTTTAAAGCTTTTACAGGATATAAAGGCTCGAGCATAAGGTTCTGTTTAAGGGCTTAAAATTAAGCTAGAAAAGTGCCTTTTGGGCTGTTTGGTTACCAGTTTTGAGTCAAAAGCTCATTTGTAATTCTGAGCTTATAGCTTATTAGTATTGCTTATTTTGTGTGATACTCTTATCAGGTAACTAACCCTTTTGAGCTAATATAACTTAGGTTAGAGCTCATTTAAGCTTATTAGTCTATTTAGTTTAGAATTTTTAGCTTAAAAAGCCTTTAAATGATTCTGCCCTTAAGTTTAGTTTAGCTTATTTTTAGTTGCTTATTTTTTATTCATAGTGCTTATTAGGATTAGGGTATAAGCTGTCATAGCTTCTTTTTATTTTTCCTTAGCTTATTTAGTTTTTAAAAAGCCAAAAAGTTTTAGCCTTTTTGTTACTTAGTGTTAAAAAGGCAATTCTGTCACCTTATTTCCTAGCTTAATTTTGAGTTTTGAGAAAAGTTTCTTTTTAAAAGTTTGTTATTTCAGCTTATTTTATAAGTTTTTAAAAAAAAATTAAAAAAATGTTTGATAAAAAGGAGAGGCCACAAGGGTTCGAACCTTTGCACACACACGTCCCAAACAACATACACACTAACCATCAGCACCAGTAGGGCTATCTGTTATAGCCCTACACACTTAATAATATAAGCCTTTTTCCCTCTTTGCTTGTCAGCCCTTTGTGGCTTATTTATAGCTTATTTATAAGCGTTGTCATACTCTTATTTTTTCTTGCATTCTATGTAGCTTAAGTATTTTCTTGTAATTTTTTGATTTCCTAAATATTTTAGTATTTTAATATTTAATGTAGATAAAAACAGCTTTTACTTTATAATAAAAAAATATTAAAGTCAAAAAAAAATATAATTCTTTTTAATTTTTTCTTTTATCATTTTAGGACTTAGGAAAATTTAAGATTGATTTTGTAGGTTAAAATTTTTAGAATTTGATTTTAAAGAACGGGAATTTGGTCCCGTTCCGTGTGTTTTTCTTTGTTTTTTCACTTTAAATGCGTACAGTTCTGTTACTTTTTTTGTTCTTGCATTTTAGTCACTTAGGATTATAAAATTAAAAATTTATTTTAGATTAAGTTTTGATAAATTAGGTTTTAAGTCACGTTTTTAGGATTCCCGTTATCGTTTTTAGGAGTTTTAGCTTTAATAACTTTCGTTTTTAGTTTACCTTACTTATTTTTCCCGTAGATGTAGAAATCAAATCCAATCCAATCTTGTTTCATTCAAACATCAAATATCAAATCGACTCTCGACTTTCCATTGCATTCCTCGTTGGGGAATAACGACCCGCGAATATCATATACTACTCGGATTTCATTGATTTTCTTTCTTTAAACATTTTCAAGGGTCACTTGATTTGGTTTGGTTAATATAAGTAGTATATTATATTATATATTATTTATATATACCTAAATTGACTGAAGTCAATTTTTGGCGCCGCTGCCGGGGAGAAGTGTAAGAATTGTCGTTCCGACGTTGACAATATGTCTTTGAAGATCTTCCTTGTGAAGTATTTTCTTTAAAAAAATATAAAAATGGTAAAAATAATTATTATTTCTTTAATAAGTATATACGAAAATAAACAAGAAAATCAAAAAACATAAAAACATTGTCCAATAATAATACAAAACCATCATCAAAATAAATGCCTCCAACTTGAGCATTATCATAATAAGTACCAAACAAAAGATTAAAACTGCTTTGTGTCGACCACCTTTAATCGGATTAACAAACTATAAGAAGGGGGAATAAAGACGGTATTTTGTTCCGAGGGAACTAACGAATCCAAAAGGAGAAGGTTTCAATAGCTTCGCGCTTTCCCCCCCCCTCCGCTCCTTTGTGCGTTTTTATTTTAAAGAGCTACCGTGAATCAAGTTGATTATTGATTTAAGTTATTCGGTCTCATTTTGTCCTTTAATAAAATATGTTGTTTAAAAAACTCAAAAAACCAAATAATCTCTTTAACCTCTAGCCATTTAATTCTTCTTCTTATCCCTCTATATTGTTTAATTCTTATGGCGTCACTCGATATCGTTTAAAACCTATTTACATGATTAAAGAATGTTCGTCCGTTGGTGGAACGTGTACACTTAATCCACGTTGTTTTTTGTTTTTTTTTTTTTTTTTTTTTTTTGTTTTTTGTTTTTTTGTTTTTTTTTTTGTTTTTTATTGTTTTGTTTTTTTTTAGTTCCTAAAGGGGGTTTCGTAGACCAAGTTGTTCGTGATCCTAATAAAACACCCGACTCTCTCAACGACCCCTCAAAATTATCCCAAGTGTGAAACCCGGTTGACGGTCATATTGTTGCCAATGTGCTCTATTACGAAACAAATTGAAAGGAAGTTGTTCTACAATTGTTTATGAGATGAATTTCCAAGACTTTCTAAACATTCTGAGTCATCAATGACAAAAAAAAAACACTAAAAAATTTGTATTTGGTTTAATGCACCCAAGACCCATTTGGTCTTCATTCGGACCCCGGTGAAAATTATTCACAAGCCTCCACATATTGACCACCATTGTTGTTACGGTGTGGTATTCGTTAGATGGTATCTTTTGTCTCGAGTACTTGTGAGTCTTGTGTAAAAGTGCTCATTATGGCTATAATGGTCCGCCGAAAGTTCCAACTATCTCTAAGCCGGATCCATGCCATAATCAAAACGATATGCGTTCCCATAAACTTTGCGCATTTTTCAATCCGAACATGCTATTCTGAGATGGAAGTTCATACACGTAATGATTCCACTCCTAATTTTTTCGATGATTCTCCCTGAACATTTTCACCCACCTTCACACCCCTGATGTATTCTGTGAGTTTTGTGGGAATGAGCTTCATTTATGGTTATGATTTTCCACTTAAGCCTGTTATCTATAATCCGGAACTGTGTTACAATAAGACTTTAATTTCCCATAAAATTTGCAATGTTTTCAACAACAATATATTTGTTGTACCCGCTGTGGGGGCCCGCATGAGACTTTTCGATGTCAACAAGTGATCTTCTACGAACCTTGTTGTGAAAATTCGGGGACCTCATAAACTTTTCATGTCCAACCAATGACCAAAATTTCGATAGTATTCTAATTCTTCTAGTTTTTGACCAATTTCAACCCTCGCAATTTATCATTGATCATATTAATTCAATGAATGATCATCTAAAATCTCAACAAGTGATAAATGACTCTATGAGTAACTTCGAGACGTTCAAACTTGGTTACAACAACGGCAAAACAATGGGTTAATCCTTGAATACTTAACTCCCGAGCCTTCTCAATGTCGAAAGATTCCCATTTGCGACGATGATGAGGAAAGTTCTATTCCCTTTAGAGATATTATTATTTCTGAACTTCCTCCGTGTATTGCAATCACACCCATTTTATTAACCGAGGAGCCCGTTGACTCTCTTATAATGGAGGATAAGCATCTCGACACTATTCTGGCAACGGAATCGGACGAAGTAATAAAGTCTAGTGTTAGTACACTTGTCCATACCAAGTGCGTCGATGTATATCCGAAAGGAATGTATTTAACCCGTGTGTCGATATTCGTCTCCGAAAAGTATGAGGTTTAGAGATATCATTCAATTCCACCGGGAAATGGTAATGATCATTTAATTCGAATCTAGTCTTAATTGAATCGTGCTTAAGTCATGATACACTGATATCTTCTCCTAAGATTGATTTCCTTCTCGAGGAGTTCGCCGGTGAACTCGCTCTTATCGCTCCAATTCCACCAGGAATTGTTGAAGCCGACTTTGATCCGAAAGAGATATCCATTTATGAAAATTGATGTTGATCAACTCATTTTCCTCGCCTCTGGAACCTCTTAAAGATGAATTCTAAACTGTCCATCGATTCCAACAATGAATATTCTTCGAGTGATAACGATTCACTTTATCAATGACACCATCGATTATGTTGAGCAATCAGACCTCCCCAATTCTGAGCTCGAAGCTTAGAGGAGGTAAAGATTTTCACCTAGATGATGGAGAGCTGATGACGGATGTACCTTCGTGAAAAGTTATCGAAAATCAATATTCTCATTGCTAAGATTGAAGCGTTAAAGTCAATCCCACTGCATCTTTTGATTTTGTAACCAAGTCTCCCTTCACATCTCCTAACTCTTTCTTGGAGGAGACTGACACTTCTTATAATTCTTTACCCGAGTCCGAGACTTTCTACTTTAATTTGGAAGAGAAAAGTAGTGGCAATCCCACTTCGTATACTGATTTATCTCTTCTAGATTATGAAGCATTCTTTTGTGATAGTGAACCCGATTCGGGGGATTTCACTATGGATTCTTTGGTGATCAAGTCTCCTATCCCCTTAAGATGTACTCTTTCTGTGGAAGAAATTGAAACAACTCCCGAGCTTGGAAACTTTTTAAATTAATATTGAAACAAAGAAGTAGTGGCAGTACCACTATTCCATGCTAATATTTTCTCTAGATCTGAATATGTTTCTATTTTTAGAGTAAGCCCGATCCGGGAGATTTAACTTCTATTATTGACCCCGGGATTCGTGAGAACGTTTCTTCTACGACAAATGTGAATTTACCATTCGAGGATGACCAATATCCTCTCTTCGCTTATGTTGTATGGATCTTTCTTCCTTTTCTCACGTATCCCGTTGCTCCTCCATATCTTCTCTCCTACGGGAATGAAGATACCATTTTTGACCCCGACATCTCCATTTATCATTCTTTTATGCCGGGTGTATCTCATCAGAGTGGAACTTTCATGAAATTCAATGTTTATCCAAACCACTTAAATGAAAGTCCGATGGAGATTTTATCTTCCACTTGCTCCCCCATGGACCAATGAATTCGGGGTCGAGTCGAGCTTGTGACTCGGTTAACAAAAACAAGGCGCTTCGTGGGTGGCAACCCATGCTTATCCTAATAGTAGTAGTATTAATGAATAAGTGTGTTGTGAGGAGGCTCGCCTCTTCCTTTCTCGTGTTTTGTGGTTTTTGTTGTATGTCCAGGATTGCCCGGATTTTAAAGCCTCTCGTGCTCGTGGTTTTGTCCTTCGTTCACTCGAGCTTCAAATCCTCAGCTTCATTTTGGGAATCCAATATCCTAATCTTATCGACTAACGTTTATCTTTGAGCATACTTAATAAACGGCTTTAGATTTACGTAGAGACCCTTCTTAAAACATTGAGGACAATGTTCAGTTCTAGTATGGGGGGATCTATCGATTTGATTATACCTGCAGCCGTTGTTTTCACGTAATCCCGTTTTTACCACCAAAATACCAAAAAAATGAAAAAATTTAAAAATTTTCAAAAACAAAATAAGTGTTTTGTCACAATTTTGACTTTCCTGCTGGGTAGAATAAGAATAAATTTTGACTCGACATCGATTAATCACTCGTCTCGCGGGTGCCTGGTAACATCTATATAGTTACTCAGCTCTCCTAGAGCGTGCTCGCTCACTCTTCATGGATCGGGATAGGAGTTTAAATTTACGAAGAACAAGAAATGATAGAGTTAATTATGAGTTAGATGCTAAATAAGGATTAGTTGGAAATCTTAAGAGCTCATAAGTGTAGTTTGTGGCTTTTCTCTCCCATAAGCTTCTAACCGGACTAATAATACGTGCTATTTTTTAAAATTAAACTTAAATCAACAAATTTTTGAAAAGTAACATTTTTGTCTTAGTTCAAATTTATACTTAAATTTTCAAAAAAGAAGTCTTCTCTATATATCATGGTATAAAGTTTAATGTAAAAAAAATGATGATGATGAATAAGGTAATAATATAAACTATGGGCTGATAAAAGTTTACTGCTTCTTGCCGACTCACAACCGATGTGGCAGCGTCATAAAAAACCATAGTAAGAATATAAATCCGAACTAGATTAAAAGGTTGCTACATCGTGGCCGCCACAACCGATGTTACAACCTTCAAAAAGGTCCGAGGATTTCAATGCATCATGGTTATGTTAGTGTATAAATGTATTTAATAAATATAGGGAAATCTATTTTCTTAAATTAATATGCTTTCGAACTAAGACTATTTCATTTTAAGTGTGGTTTTCTAAATAAGCTATGTATAAACGGGAAACCTAAGAGTTTTGAAACCGAATGGTCTATGAGACCCGAACTAGTCTATGTGGGTGTCAAAAGCCTGGTCACTAGCCCAAGGTGGGAGATGCCGAGACGAAAGTCGCTACATGGGATGATCTCGCCTTCAAACTCATTATTCTCGGGTGGAACGTGAAGCATAGGATTTTGCAAAACGTTGATCCATTGTTGAAATTTGAAATGGCACATTCACCTAATGTATAATAATTGCCGGGAGTGAAAAGTTCACAAGTTACAAATATGAGTAGTGTTAGCATCGTAACTTATAATTAACGTAATTCGTTTGTTTAAGCTGGGTTTGGGGCAAGTTGAAAAATCAGGACGATGAATTGTTCCTTTGGACACTATAGATTAGTTATAGCGAAGCACGATCATTGTTCTTATGAGTACCTAATGGTTATAAAAATAATGAAATTCTAAACATGTTAGTTAGTTGAGAAAAAGAAAAATACAAAAATATTAGTGGTAGTTAGTGAAAATATAAAAAAAAATGGTCGAAACGGGGCTTTTCAAAGCTATTGATTCTTTAATTCCCCTTGATGAACACTTAGTTACTTTTCAAGGTAATTAGTCGAAGGGGATTGAGATTCTTGGTTTTCTTAAGTGTTTACGTATGGCATTGCGTGAGGACACGACAATAGTTTAGTATGGGAGATTTTGGTATGTGCATAATTACACATACCATTTACCTAGGAAAACGTGCTTAAAAGACTAAAAACATACCAAGAATACATTGTATTTGTGTGTTTTGCTTTATTTACTGTGCAAGTATCGGATATTCAGATAAGGAAAAAAAACAAAGCCAAAATGACAAAACCGAGCACGAGAATGAAAAGAGCGCGAAAAGTCAAGGCAACCAGTCAAAAAGTCAAAGACAGCCAGTCAAAGTCAACCCCGGGACACGGAAGTGGAAATAAAGCATCGAAAACGGACCTAAAACAAAATTGTCAAAATGGACCAACCCGGGCCCACCTTGTTGGGTCGGGTCAGCCCACTACAATTAAACCCTTAAACCTTATAAACACCTCCTAGCCCAAATTCCTTTTAAAATCACACCCGGCCTAAAATATGAGGCCCAATCCCTTTTTAACACCCATTAAACCCAACACACTTATACCCTTTACAGCGTTAGTCCTCAAGGACTAACATTGTTAGTCCAAAAGGACTAACGGTGCCACTCCTTAACCAAAACAAGGGCTAACGACAGTTAGTTTTCTAACCTTTTTACCCCTAAACCCCAATACCTTTTTCACCACTCATCCTCACCTCCTTATAAACCCCGCTACCCTGATCACCCAAATAAACCCATTTCCCGCCAAACTCAAAACCCCACACTGTTCATCTGTCACTTTCCTTTCTCTCTGCACCACGACAAAACAATGTCACTACCCTTGCCGCCCTCCTCCATCACATGAAATCAGCCAATCTGGCTATCCCTAACATCCCCATTGGTTGAAGGTTGAAGACAAAAAATGGATAGCTATGATTCAAGCCTTGGAGCCAAAGCAAGATTAAGGGCTAGGATGAATGGTTCGAATCCTCTCACACAACAAACACAACAAACACAAGTGAAGACCCTGCATTTTTAGTTTTTTATAAATAGTTAGGATTTTCATTAAAAAAGGGAACTAGTGTAATTTTAGGAGTAATATAATTTTACTTTTAATATTTTTATGTCATTTAAATTCTGTCAATTTACTTTAACAAGTCTTGTAATCCTCTTTTAGTTAATGAAGAATTCAGTTTTTATGTTTATGCAATTCTGTCTTTTTTTAATCTTTATGCATTCAAGCTTATTGTTGTTCACAAGTCATTTCTATAAGCTCTTGTAAGCTTATAAAATCTGTTATGCTCATATAAGCTTATCTAATAGCTTTTGTGAGTTCTTACTTTTCATTACTCAAGATTTCCTGTTTGAGCACTTTTGGATGATAAGCTGGCTATGGAAGAGCTAATGGGTTATTTAGACTGCTTATTCATAAGCTGGGTAGGTTAGAGCTTTTAGCAATTTCATTTAAAGCCCTTGTTTAAGCAAAAGGGCAAGGTACACTTCCATTTTCTCATTTTAGCTTATTTTATGCATCTGCTTATTTATTGCTTAATTTGTGCTTATGTTGCTTTTTAAATGCTCTTTTTGTCTTTATTATGCTTATTTGATTTAGTTTGATGCAAGACTTATTCTGTCTTAGCTTAA
>BQNB010175677.1:0-13135 GCA_026074375.1 Tanacetum coccineum
TAAGCCAGACTCGTTTTACCACACTAAACAAAAAATGGCTTTGGGTTATCAAAATCCTTTTTATCTCAAGCAAGCTCAGCAAAAACAACAGAGTTTGTATAATGGAAAAGTTCTATTAGAAAAGCATGATCCTCCTGCTATGTATGATTCGGATGAGACACTACAACTTGCTCAAGAGAGTGGCTTAAAAATGAAACAACTGAACAAATAAATAAAACCGATAAATTATGCAAAGATTAATCATCTTTCAGGGGTTTTTGTTTCTCAAAAGGCCAAGTCACGTGAAGAGTTGTATTTTTCAAATATTTTAAAAACGGCAAGTGTTTTCAAATCAATCTCAATACCAAATGAAGAGTTTTCAGATGATACTACTCTAGGTGTTGCATGAATTTTTTTAAATAAGGTGAAAAGCACCATTGTGACTCTTCAACGTGTTGTCAAACAAAAAATGACTTTGGATATACACAATTGGTCGTCTGCTGCTCATCAAGAGATTCACAAATTTGTAAAAGATTAAATTTTACCTATCGTTAACCAAGTTGATGCTAGAGTTCAAAATTTCGAAATACAATTTTTGAAAGAAGCAGCCAAATTTGTTCGAGACTTCAAATCTCTTGCAAAAGAAGCTGATGAATCTCTTGCTGAGCACAAGGCTTTGGAATTGGAAATTGAGCGTCTCTTGAGAGGAGTTGTCAATCAGGATATTATGTCCATTGTGCAAAGTAATTCTGTTATAGATACATGAGATCTACAGACTGAGCTTGAACGTACGAAAGATCGATTTGAAAATTATATCATTAAAAAAGAGAATGAATAGGCTAAACTTTAGAATGATTGGTACAAAAAATGCGAAGAATGCAAATACGACAAAATTTCGTACGATAAAGCGTATATTGACATGCAACAAAAATAGAACGGTTGCAAGCTCAGTTTGGAGATCTCAAGGGTAAAAGTAAGGATACTCCATGTGTATCAGATACCCTTGATCCTTTGTCTCGTAAACAAGAAAATGAAAACGTGGAATTAGAGTTTCAGGTTTTGAATTATGCTAAAGAAAATGCTCATCTTAAGACCACGTACAAGTACTTGTTTGACTCTATCTCTGTGACATGAACTCAAACCAAAACAATAATTGACTCTTTGCAAAACAAATTACATGACACGATTTATGAAAATGTTAAGCTAAGAGCCTAGTTATTTGATAAGGTTTCTGAACAAAAGGACACCACCAAAGGTACGAGTGCGAATACTAAGTTTGCAAATCAATCAAGCTTAGGGAAACCACTTTTGCAACCTCTTAGAAACCATTTCGTTATTCGACAACCAAATGCGTTTCAATCAGAACGACCAAAACGGGTTCCTCCCAAGGTTGCTGAGACGAATGATTTGTTAAACCCAGTCACTTTAAACTCGGTACCTACCGCCACAGAATCAACAGTTATGACAAATGATAAAGTGATTGCCCCAGGAATGTTTAAGAGTAATCCGTTTAAGACTTCCAGGGAAGACAAATTTGTGCCTATCAACAAAGTTAGAGCAAGCGTTAGGATAAATCCGATCACTGTTTCATAACATCATGTCCTTGATTACGCGCGAACTCACCCCTTTTTTTATGTGTAAATAAACATATATAAATATAAATACACAACAAGGATCAGAATCCGCGAGATCAAGAAAACCGGAAGCAGTATAGAGTGTTCCCGGGTCGTTATGTCCCAACGAGGCTAGAATGGAAGGTCGAGAGACGTTTGATGAATTATGTTTGAATATGACCAGGATGTGAATATGATTGGGTACTAAACCTAATAGGCAAATGAACACAAAGATAATCAAGGAACATAAGCTAGAACAAGCATGAAAGCTACTAAAAACTTTTACACTAAGGCACAAATAAGCTCTAATTAGCTTAAGACAGACAAATAAGCTAATCTAAATCTAAATAAGCAAATTAAGCATGCAATTAAGCTAAATTAAACAAGAGAAACACAACAGTACTAACAACAGTACTAACAGTATTAACTACCAGTACTAACTTAGAGTTAGTACTGCTAGGCTTAAGTTAGTACTGTTAGCTAAAGGTTAGTACTGCTAGCCTTAACAAAACACAATTAAACAAGAAATAAGCAAATAAGCTAAAACAGAAGGTTAACTACCCAAAATAAGCACTTAAGCATAAGAATAAGCAACCAGAATAGACTATAATGATAAATAAGCTAGAAAACTAAAACTGATTAACTCTTAAAATTATTTTGAAAAGACAAATAAGTTCTACTGAAAACAGTACACTAAAATAAGCTTAATCTACTCTAAAAAGCTAAAGAAATCTTAAACAAGCTGAAATAATAAGCTGATAAGCTAAAATGACCTGTCAGTACTAACAGTTTTAACTGACAGTACTAACTTGGAGTTAGTACTGCTAGTGTTAGTTAGTACTGCTACCTTTGAAATCCAAGAAAATGAACTAGCAGTACTAACTTGGAGTTAGTACTGGTAGTGTTTAAGTTAATGCTGTTCCAAGAGTGAACTAGCAGTTCTGCTGAAATTAAGAATAATAAGAGAAAGAGAGATAGACTTACAAAACCCTTGCTCTAAACAGGGTCAAACAATGAAAAAACGGTTCTCTATCAAACAAAATAGACACTTATAAGCAATTTTAATATGAATAATGATTAAATAGGCTGATTTGCTAGCAGTGTTAACTTATAACTAGCAGTTCTGCTGAAAGTAAGAATAATAAGAAAAAGAGAGATAGACTTACAAAACCCTTGCTCTAAACAGGGTCAAACAATGAATCTACAAGCTCTAGCTTGCATAAAGCAAGCATGTGAGAGTCCTTACAGCCCATCCAAGAAATGGCTTATCAGCCAAACATAAGTGTGGTATAATTAGGAAGTGATATTTGTGATTTTCTCTTAACTCTTTAACTTTTTCTCTTTACTTAATGAAAACAGCTTATGAGTAAGCTGTGGTGAGATGTTTTTGAACACAAAACAATATGATTAAGAAACTTAACACTGGTGTTGTAAATTGACTTAAAAAACTCAAACTTGCATTAAAACTTGAAAGTGTTACAAGCTGAAAGTAAAAACTGTAAATAACTTGAAAATAAGCTAAGTTAAATTAAAACTAAAAACTAGATTCTCCTCTTTTTCCAAGGCTTACAAGAAGCTCTATATGTAGCGAAAGTTTAGGACTTGCTTCTTTGTGCTTCTTTGGAGAGATTAAACCAAGTGTTGCTAGTTGTGTGAGGAGAATTAGAGCAAAATCCCAGCTTTTGGATTTCTTTTGGAGCTTCTTTGGAGACAATCTCGCATCAGAAGTGCTTTGGGAATGGCGAGGGATTACAACATGGACTTTATAAAGCTGGGGGTGGGAAAGTAGGGGATGTAATGATTATGGTAGGATGTTGAGGATTTTTGCAGGAGATCGTATGGGAAGCAAACAAGGGTGCGGGCTGGTTATTGGTATTGGAGGGAGAAAAGCTTATACAGTTGGGTAGTGGCGAGGAGGTTGAAGATGATTAAGGAATGTTTGGCTTTTGTACAAGAAAGACCTTATATCTTTTTCTTTTATTTCCTTTTTTCCCATTTCTTTCTTTTATAAATGAATCTTTTCAAATTTGCATAATAGCCTTGTCTTTGTTTCCTTAATATAACTTAGGAGTTTGGCATTTTTGACCCCACAGCACCATCAAACCTCAAGTTATATTTTTACTTTGCTTTTTCTCTCGGCGTTGATTGACTTTGGTTGGGCTTCGTCTTCACAACTTTTCATCTGGAGTCCTGTTTTGTCGCTTTTTGACTTGGGTTTTTGTTCCTTTGTGCGATATCCGTTTCTGCATAATACAAATGCAAACATACAAATACAATGTATTTTTGGTATGTTTTTATTCTTTTAAGTTCGTTTTAAATGGAAAATGGTATGTGTAATTAAGCACATACCATGGCTTGTTCTTGTAATTCAACATTCTCTCTTTCAAGCCTTGCTGCTTCTTGTTCTTCAGCATCTAGCCTTTTTTCAAGCTCTTCATCAAGCCTTATTTGATCCTTTTTATTCAAAGGAACTTCAAGTTCAACCATCTTAGCTTTCCCTTTATCCTTAATGCTTGAAGAAGATACTGATGTTGGTGTTCTTGTTGTGGTTTCACCAGCATCTCTAAATGTAATACCTTTAGCTTTGAGAATTGTTGAAGGTGCTGTTGTGACTATACTCTGTACTAGCTCTTATATCACAACCTTAGATTTTGCACTCTTGAATTCAGCCAATGTTTGAGCTAAGGTAATCTCTACTTCAGTTATAACAGGTGGTGACACTGTAGTAGTAGAGGGAGCAGCAGTACTAATTGGAATTTTAATACCAACAGTAGTAAGTGTTTCAGCAGCACTAACTGTAACATTTCTCAATTTCAGGTCATTTTACGACTCCTATTACTAGTCACTATTTATTTTAGTCCGATACGCGTTTACTTTTAATATTTACTTTTAAGCTAAATCGCGTAGACTAGAAATAATCATTTAATGTAAACGGTCATCAAATAAATTAAGGTTTACATCAACTGAGTAGTAAATAATTATTTAGAAGATAATTATGTACTCTGCGTATTTTATTTTTATTGGTCACGTAAAAGGGTTACGTTTCGCAATAAAATACATTTGGACGTACCTCGGAAATACCTAGACTTACCTAGACTCAACCCAATACCCATTTTAAATGCCTAAACACAAAACTTGACCAAAAACTTGTGCTAATAACACAAGTTAGCCGAATTTGGCTAAGTAAAGCTCACAAGAATCGTCCTAAGTGATTTATCTAGCAAAGAAATCCTCTAATGATCTTAACAAGTACATTTAATTCTTCTCATAATTGCTCAGTCCTAATGGTCCATACTAGCTTGGTTAACCAGTGGATAGTAATCTTTTGTTTCCTTGATCCTCTAGGGCGGCAAACTAAGAGAAACACCAAAACACCGATTAAAATCTAATCAATTTGTACAATTTAAGGATAATTAAGGAAATGTCCTTGTGTATCCTACTAGTATTATTACCAAAGGTTAATAACCATTTCCTTTGCTTCTTGCCCTTTATGCGCAGTTAACCAAGCCCCAACCGAAAAATCCTAAAGATTTTACTAGCTATAGTAATTCATGATACATCTAGAGGCTCATTTTAAGTATTGGAATTAGTGGTATATTAACAAAACCGTGTGGTGATTAACTAAAACCCATAAACACCTCCTAAGGGCATAAACTTGGTTTTGTGTGGGCTTGTCCTATGAAACCAGGAGAGATAAACTACGCTTCTGGCCTAGAATTCTTACATTCTGATTCTTACATTTGACACTCTATGTTAACTCACACACACCTCAAACTACGTCTATTCTCTTGATCTCGGTCACAAACCGCAAAGCAACACCTTCATACCTTCCTTTGAACCAACAATATACATTAGGATTTCTATAGCAAGTGCATAAGGGGTACACGAGCCGAGAGTTGGCATACATTGGGTATACAATCATGTATACATTCGGGGTTAGCACTCTACACGTCCAAATACGTCAACTAATACTCTAGGACCCTTGTAAGTCAAGATTCGAGGTATTACTCCTTCGCAAAACACACCCATTGTTTCTTAGTTACTAGACGTTACGTCACGTAAACAATACACTAACGTGAACCTATGAGTAACTACGAACATATAAATGTTTACATAGGACTCGTGTGGTGCTGAACATGTTGAAATGTTAAGAAACACATACAAAATGATTAAATAGCAAGCTAAGGTATCAAACATATTCGATTACGTGCAAATGTAAACACCAACGCGAGCCCATTTACCTCTTACAACCCACGAATATTTTATAAACTATTTTATACGTAAACATTAATGGTAAACACGACATTGTGGTTTGGGAATGTGTATGCGACATTAGTAAACGATTGCATGTAAAACGCGACGTGTGCACAAGTTAAATACACGATGTTTTGTCACTAGGGCCTTTCGAGACTTATGTAAGTTACAATGAAGAAAACACTGGGAAAAGTCGGACTTGCAAAACCTACAAGTGCACACGGGTTGGGCCTAATAGCCCACGTCCGAACCCAACAGGCCCAACAGCCCATTAGCGGGGATCCACGAAGTATGAATAAGCTCCTTGAGCTTATTAAGGGGCTTAATGTGCTCATTGAACTCGTATGGGCCTTAGAATACCTTGGCATGAGCTTAATAACACGAACGAGTCCTTATCGGGCTTACTAGCCCACAAACGAGCCCAATCAAGCATAAGCTCACACATTAAGCTCTCGAAAGCTTATTGATGAACTTGTACAACTTTAATAAGCTAGATGGACCTAGAAAAAACTATTATTGGACCAATAATTAAAAGCCTAAACCTTAAAATTCGTAACGGGCTCCTACCGTAGTACAACCGAGCCCATTCGTGCAATAAGTCACAATAAGCTAGCGACAGCTTATTGGTGAACTTGGGTTAGCTACTGGATTAATGGGCTAAGTAAGCTTAATTGAACCCTAATGGGTCAAGTTAAACCATCTAGAAACAAAGGACCCATAAACGGCTCGCTTTGGCCCATTAACGTATTAAACCTAAGGCCATAGCCACAGAATAAGTCCCCCCCATTGGAAGCTTATTTGTGAGCCTTGGGCAGATACTAGGCTAAATTTCAACATTGGGAAAGTCATACTTGGGTACACTAAATGTTAGCCAAACCTTTAAAAATCCCGTATCGGCCTCATAACGGGCCCAATAAGCCACCTACTAGTTTAAACGGCTTATATTTAAGCTCACACTCAAGACAGCTTAATCAGGCTCCAATGAGCTTAATGACTTAAGAAAATAAGTTAGAATCAAAGAGAAACCAACAACAGGCCTTTTGTTAGGCTTTCAGTTAAGGGTGTTGGGCCAACGGGCCCAATAAGCCCTAATAAGCTCATCTGAGCTTATCAATAAGCCAAACTAACATGTATAACTTAAATAAGCTTACCAAGTACCCTTGTACCCATGGAAATCAAATCGAACCATTAAAGGGCTTAATGGGTTGTGACGGGCCCAATAAGCCCAATAAGCCAAAATAAGCTCGTCCGAGCCTATTTATAAGCTGACTCAGCTTATATGGCTTATTGGAACTTAATGAAACCCATGGTCACTTGTTAGGGCTTAATTGGGGTTAAAATGTGATTTTTACAAATTGAGGGACCGAAAGTGAAATTAATGAAACTAAGGGGTTTAAAATGTAAATAAAGTATATTTATCAACCTAGGGGTTGTTTTGTATATTTTAAGAAAATCAGTGTGTGTTTTATAACCAAAAAGTAACGCTTAACAATTAGGATGTTATTAATTATCGTTAAATAACAAGATTTAACACGACTTAATAAATATAGGTATTTATAATAAACGTTTACACGTACACCACACTCAAGTGTTACAATTTACTATATATATATATATATATATATATATATAATATATCTATCTATATATATATATTATATATATATATATAATTATATTATATATATATATAAACTAGCCAATTTATTGTAGTTACTACATTGAGTCTTTAGCTAAATATAGACTAAGACTGACAGTATTATTACTTAGTATTTTGACGGTGATCCCTACTTGGGTATCCATTATCACTTCCAGGAGGACCTATTCATCAGGTGAGTTCATAGCCACCATGTTCTTTTAGAATTATTTAATGATTTACATCTTGGGGTGAGAACATGCTTTGTTTTACAAAATTTTAGACAAGCGTATATTTTATACTGATTATGTGTTTTGCCTAAGTAGGCGATAACCACTGACCCTATATCAGAATGTCACATTAATGGATTGTGAGCGCGCAATGTTATAGATAGATCTTATTTGGCTGACAATCCCCTTCAGGTGATTAGTATCCCGGGGAACGAACGTATACCATCGTCGATTTGGGATGTTTTGGGTTAGAACATACATTCACGGGCATTCATTGGCATATATTGCATTCATATGTCGAGCTTCAGTGTTCATGAGCTTAGGTAAAGTAATTATAACTTTTTATGAGTTGGCATATGTTGCTGAATCATCACTTGAATATCTTACGTCCTGCTATGATTTACACAAAAATATGGAATTCACTCCAACTTTAACGTTGACATTTTAAGCATGTTTTTCAGTGTCAATAAGGCACGAGTACGATAATACATTGGAAGTCATAATTGAAGAGTCAACACTAAGATTTGGGGTCATAATACATTTGAGTCAATTGTTATAAACCAGGAATCTTTATATATATTGTTTGAATGATTGAAGTCATGGCTTATGTAACAAACAAAGTATTTTGTTAATCCATATGTATCTTTTTCAAATGGACACGTCTTAGTAGACGTTCTCAGATCTTGTTGCTATTGACCAAAAGTACCGCCCTCGGACTACTTCAACATTCCGTTACAGATTGGATATCAGGAGCAAGGTTTAAAGAACCGGTCAATAAGGTTTTGTTCTAGGACTATAACCATTTCAAACACTGTTTTCACAACATGGGATTTGCGAGGGGACATGCATGCATTACTTGTTTACATTGGCACATGTATGCTTACTTAACCATGCTATATTTGAGCATTAGTAGGTACTAAGTGCTTAATTGATTGTTATAGGCATATAAATGATATTACGTTATTACTATTAAGACTTTTATTATTAAAGATACAGGAACATATCATATCGATCTTTCCTATAAGTAATATTTATATAAGTTATTTTGTTTTTGCAGTAATCATGTCTTCTGCGACATCTGCTGTTACCTATACTTCCGTTTACACCGACTCTGAGCCCGGCAGAGCTTTCTAAGGAGTCGATGATGAGGAGGTATCTGAGGGAGGCATTCGACGGGTCATAGTATTAGGATACGACGGACTCCCGATACAGCCAGTAGCCCCATCATCACAGATTACTTACTTAGCAGAGGATCCACAGACACGACAAGTTCTACTGTGGCGAGGAGGAGGCAGTGAGCCTCTGTTGTACAGCCACATGATCCTAACTACGTGCCAGAGCCTATATACCCTGAGTATATACCATTGGAGGATGAGCATGAGTTTCCGCTGAGGAGAAGCCATTACCTCCTGTTGATTCACCTACTGCTGAGTCACCCGGATATGTTACTAAGTCGGATCCCGAGGAAGATCCAAAGGAGTACAAGGACGATGAGACAGAGGATGGTTCGGTTGACTATCCTATGGACGGGGAGATGATGGAGATGATGATGACGGCGATTCATCTGGGGATGACGCTGATGGTGAGGATGAGGACGAGGAGGATGAGGACGAGGAGGATAAGGACGAGGAGGAGGAGGAGCACTTAGCTTCGGCCGACTCTACTATTGTTGTACCTGTTGATGAGCCTGTTTTCCCACCTGAGGGAACAGAGCCTGTTATACCACCACCCTCCACTTGACAGTAAATGGAAAGCTAGGATTACGTCGAATCAGGCTTCCATATCCTCCTCCAAGAGGCAGAGGTTGGAGAGACTTCTAGCATGATTTACTCCATCAACCATCATCACCTATATCTCACTATACACCACCCTTCTGCAGGAGTGCGGTCCTTGCTGGTGCACCGTTCACCTACATAATTATCACTCTTTACTAAATCTCTGGGTGTCCACCAAAATCCAGACACTCAGGGATAACATTCTACTCAGGATCTCATTGATGCTGTTACAGCCGCATTCCATCACCTCCACTACCACACTACACATCTTTATACACTACCACAACACTGTTGACTGCAGCGGATGCTAATCCGGTCTGAGCAGCTCCGCAAGAGGTTGTGTTTGTCCACATCTCAGGCTCTAGATTATGAGATCGGAGAGAGTTCCGCTGCTACCAGAGGTCGAGGGAAAGATTATAGGTTTGTCAGCACGGTAGATGCCGAAGAGAGGCAACAGGGGATTAGAGATGTCAGGTACGGGATTAGGGGTACCTGGGTAGATCCAGTAGGGGTAGTTCCAAAGATAGCACCTATGACCGTGGGGGAGGTCAATACTAGGGTCACAGAGCTTGCTGAGCTCCATGAGCGTGATACACAGGACTTGTATGCTTTACTAGAGGATGCCCAGGATAGTAGGTCTCGTATATCACAGCGAGTCGATATGGACTCGCAGCGGGTCGATTTACGTATAAGGGATAGGATGACTCTCTAGGAGATAGTATGGATGGTGGAGGAGGAGGCCTATGCTTCCTGAGAGGCTTGGGCTCACTCGATAGGATTGAGTCAGGCAACTCATCAGGAGCTTCAGACCCATCGTGATCATGATCGTATGCACACGAGACCCATTCTCCAGGCATACGAGCAGTACAGCGGCCAGTAGTACTCTCATTCAGACACAACATCAGGTACACGAGACTCGCTTTCAGATGCAACAGGCTGAGTTAGCAGCGCTTCGAGAGACTGATCGTAGGCGTCAGGACCAGATGGTAGAGACTCTTCGAGTCATCAGAGATATGAGACGAGAGATGAGCGACATGCAGGCTGAGTTGTTAGCACTGCGAGAGCAGCAGAGGAGAGCTAGACAGCCTAAGGGGACCAGTGGTAGGGTTCTAGATCACAGGATGACTTCTGGGGGATGCCAACTCATTCACATCTAGTTTGATTTATGTCTATTGTATCTTGTAGGTCATTGTACAGGCATGTTAAGTATTAGGGGTTTTTTCCCCGCTAGCATAGCCTTAGATCTTTTATATTGTATTATGTGTACTCCGATAACTATTTCATGTAAAATTTTCAAAGTTATTAATGAAATGGATATGTTATGTTGATTTTCTTATATAACTCTTTGTGTTGATATCTATCTAATTTTACATTATTATATTTACTGACATTATTAACCTCATGTTTTGTCTTTTGTGATCTAGACAAATCATGGAACCTACGACCAGAAGAGGACCAAATACCCCTGTTAACGACACCAACCCAAACAACATGACTCCAGAATCCATCCAAGAAATGATTGACCAAGCTCTTTTGCAAAACTCCACCAATGGAGATGGAAGCCACAGTTCGCACGGGGATAACCAAAGGAACGTGCAAACTACGGGCCCTTGTTTTTACACTGACTTCATGAAGTGTCAACCTTTGAACTTCAAGGGGACTGAAGGCGTGGTCGGTTTAACTAGGTGGATTGAAAAGATGGAGTCAGTTTTCAATATCAGTGGTTGTACCTATTGAGAATTCAAGTAAAGTTTGCCACCTGCATCTGTTAGGGTGCTACGTTGACTTGGGGAGAATGGTCAGATAAGAACCTTAGGTCCCGTGATATGCACTGACTTCGGGAAGTGCTGCAAGAAAGATGACCGGACAAGTATTGTAGCCAAGGTGAAATCAAGGATATTAGAAATTGAGCTGTGGAACCTAAATGGGTCATGGGAAAGATGTTTCAGCATACATCTGAACGTTTCACAGAACTAAACCTGATATGTACCAAGTTTGTTGTGCTAATGAAACTGAGAAGATCAACAAGTACATCCGTGGACTTCCTGATAACATCTATGGGAATGTGAAGTCTTCCAAGCCCAAGACATTGGATGAGACGATTGAGTTGGCCAACGAATTGATGGATCAGAAACTCCGTACCTATGCGAAAAAGTCTAATAATAAGAGGAAGGCGGATGATTCATCCAGAAACAACCATGGACACCACCAACAACCCTTCAAGAAGCAGAATGAAGCCAAGGTCTACAATATGGGGACTAGTGAGAAGAAACCCTATGGGGGAAATTTGCCCAAGTGAACCAAGTGCCATTTTCACCACAATGACCCATGTACCCAGAAGTGCCACAAGTGCAACAAGATAGGGCACTTTGCCCATGATTGTAGGAGTACTGGCAACACAAATGTTGCTAATACTCATAGGGGCAATGGGGCAGCTCCTAAGGGGAATGGTTGTTTTAAGTGTGGAGCACCAGGGCATTTCAAGAGAGATTGTCCTAAGTTGAAGAATAAGGATGGAGGGAATGGGAATGCACAAGGCTGGGTTTATGCAGTTGGGAATGCTGAGAAGAGAGGGAATGCATCGGGAAACCCATACTCAAATGTCGTCACGGGTATGTTCCTCTTAACAACCACTATGCATCTATCTTATTCGACACTGGTGCCGATAGGAGCTTTATATCCACTCCATTAGAAAATAGTTATGATATCGAATTAGCTGATGGAAAATTAGTCGGGATAGACATCATTATACGAGGTTGTACTTTAAATTTCTTAGACCATACGTTCAACATAGATCTAATGCCCGTAGAATTGGGTAGTTTCGACGTCATTATCGGCATGGACTGGTTAAGAAGATGTCACGCCGTGATCGTGTGCGATGAGAAACTTTTTCAAGTCCCCTATGGGAATGAAACATTGACTTTTCATGGCAACGAAAGTAGTAACGGGAGAGAATCTCGGTTGACAGTTATCTCATATACAAAGGCTCAAGAGTACATGACGAAAGGATGCCAGGTCTTTTTGGCACAGATATCCGCCAAGAAAGAGGAGGACAAGTCGGAAGGAAAGCAACTCAAGGACGTACCCATCGTCTGAGATTTTCCTGAAGTGTTTCCCGAGGACTTGCCAGGTCTTCCTCCAACTCGACCAGTGGAATTCCAAATCGACTTAATTTCAGGAGCCGCACCCGTAGCTCGAGCACCGTATCGATTGGCACCGTCCGAGATGAAGGAATTGTCGGAACAACTATAATTACTTTCCGACAAAGGTTTCATAAGACCTAGTTCCTCACCTTGGGGAGCCCCGATATTATTCGTCAAAAAGAAGGATGGGTCATTCAGAATGTGCATCGACTACCGGGAGCTAAATAAGCTGACAGTGAATAATCGTTATCCACTCCTGAGGATCGACGATTTGTTTGATCAACTCTAAGGATCCAGTATTTATTCAAAGATAGATCTGAGATCGGGTTATCACCAGCTTAGAGTACGAGAACAAGACATTCCAAAGACGGCATTTCGAACTCGGTATGGTCATTACGAGTTCCAGGTTATGCCATTCGGGTTAACAAACGCACCTGCGGTATTCATGGACCTCATGAATCGAGTGTGCAAGCCCTACTTGGATAAGTTTGTAATTGTCTTCATC
>BQNB010175679.1:0-13135 GCA_026074375.1 Tanacetum coccineum
GACTCCTCAATGCGTAGATGACTGCCCAACTCAACCAGAGTTAATTCATCCTTCAAATGTTTCAAGGTGTGCTTGAAATATTTCCATGAAGGGGAAGTTTATCAATGATACATGAGACCTGAATAGATTCATCCATGTTCATCTTGTGTTGTGCAAACCTTCCAAGTATGCCAAGAAGTTCATTGTTTTGTTCCAAGACTGGTCTTGAATCAGTCAGTTTGTAATTTGTGAAATTACTAACAAGGTTCTTCTTACTTAAGGCATCCTCAACCATATATTTGGCCTCCAAAGTATCCCATAGTTCTTTAGAAGTTTTAACATTCTGGTAAATATCAAACAAATGATCAGACATACTATTGAGGATTAAACCTCTGCAGACATAATCGTCATTGTCCCATTTGGCCTTTTTCCTGACTTGTTTCACTGTTGGATTCTCACCACCCTCATTCTAGCATGGGAGTCGTCAGAACATACCACCTCATGCTGGAAAGCAAGAAGTGCATCTTCTTCTGCCATCTTCTGAAATCCACCCCCTCAAACTTTTCTAGTTTGGTCAAAGTTTGAAGGCATGTGTTTCATTGCAGCAGCCATTGATTATCACAAAGTAGTTTACTTTGAATGTTGGATATTGTGTATGTCCCAGAACAGGGTAAAGGTAATCAATGCCTAGCTACGTACCATGATTTGGCTACGGGTTCTCACTGGAATCATGTAATCACTTTCCAAAGTAAACTATTCGACCCTAATGCCTGGGTATCACGAATATCTACTTGGGATAAGACCAAATGTGTGTTCTTGTTTGAGGCAACAATCAAGAACCCTAACACATCCAAGTGTTTATGTGTATGTTTTCACGCAGTTATTTTTGTGTTGTATCGTATATCTCACAAGTAGTATGTGACCTCCTATTTATAGGAGAGTACTCAAGTTCTTGGTCAAGGAATTATGAGAGATTATAGGAGATATAATCTCTTCCATAATTAGAATCCTTGATTTCAGGAATTAGTGGTTGCATGACCATAATTATCGTGGTCAATAAGTGTGATTACTACTTACCATAAGAAATGGTCAAAGCAGTTACAAGTCATTGAATTCTATCCAGAGGGATTTTCATTCAGTGTCCTGAAGTATCAGCTAGCCCGCTGAGGAGCATACCCGCTGATGGTTCAATACTGAAACAACCTCTGATGAGTTACCCGCTGAGGATACTTCCTCTGATGGTAACCTTCAGTTTACTCACTTAGCGAGTTACAAAGCTGAAGCCATCAGTCCTCTGATGAACATCCTTCAGTCCAGAGTTACTTACAGAGGAGTAAACTCACTGAAGTTCATCAGCGACTAGAATTCTCTTAACCACTATCTGAGTCAGGGTGTTCAGAGACCTCTGGGTGTACTCTCCGTACCTCCATCCACAGATACCGGTATGAACAGATCCTTACAATTGAACTAAATTTCCAACATTAAGTTCATCCAGCCATAGAAAACCATGGTGTCGGGTTTCAAAACAAACGATTTCAACCTTAAAATTTCGAATTACACCCAATGAATTAAGATTACCGGTTATTCATAGTAACTTTAGAATTAAGAAGGTTCAACCATTTTTGATCTGGTAATACATGAATGTCGTCTCTCCACAAACCGACAGAAGTACAAACCAATGGGGCCATTAGTTGAACTTTTTGGATCAAACTTTTTCAGCCACATAGAATCTAGGACCATTAAGTAGAAATTCATTAATTAAATGCGTTCTTAAAGAAAGAAGTATACTCATATTTATTTCATGACCCAGTATTTTGGCCCAAAGTACCCAATGGGTTAATGACTTGGATCGACCAGAAGCAATTATGGAAAACAAAGGATTTTTTTTTTCTTTCAGTTGTATGTTTCAGAAATTCAAATGTTCTTTTCAGACGTTCTATCATACTAGTATGTTATCCGCGCAAAGCAGCAATTTCGGGGCACTAAAAATAAGAAAAACTAAAAATTATTAAAAATATATCAAAGTTGAATTAAAGATCACAAATTTTTTGAAAATATGGTGAAATTATATAATAAAAAAATAAATAGATAAAAAGATATTTCAATTTAAAAATAAAAGTGGTTTTTTAATTAAGAAGTGACACGTGTCACTTTAATTGTGTTTTACTAAAATAAAATGAATGGTTAAGATTGCACCTAAAAAGTTGTTACAAAAGGTTAAGGTTGTTATATAAATTAGATGGATGTGTTTTTTATTAAAAAGAATATTTTCATAAAAAGAAAGGTCAAAGTCTGAATTTTCAGACTTTCTAAAAAAGAATGTTTTATAATGTATTATAGATATAAAATTATAGATTTAGGCACAACTCCATACAAAATAATATCACTTCAAATTGCAATCCAGATTGTTACTATAATTTCCATAAATCGAGTCAACAAACTAATGTGGCCCGAATCTTTTTATTCTCGGTCACTTGAAATTTCTGATTGATCACTAATCTCCGCTGTCGAGTCCTCCATCTGATCAACTTCACCATCCTTCCATGATGCCGTATCCGTTTGATCATCATCTTTCCATTCAGCCATGTCTACTGGATCATCGTCATTAGCTATTGCTGACTCCCTTTCATCATCCTTTCCTTCTGCACCAAATGAAGCGCTGGCCGACTCGTTCATTTGTGACTGGGCAGCAGCAACAAAGATGGCACCAGCTCCTGATCCTCCATGAGCAGGCTCCACAATTACATTATCAGCTAATGAGCTTCCAAGCATTTCCCATACACTGCTATGCAATAAGTTTCTAAAAACTCTGTAGTGTTCATATAGTCCCCCTTCAATGATCACTACACTCTTCCTGTCGTTTATTCTTCCGCGTTTTTTCATGATTCCAATTATGCATGCCCCTGTAAGACGGGCCCCTCTTTCTGCCACTACGTCACACACTTCAGCCACTATTTCTCTTACCGCTAGACTTGTGTTAGTAATCTGCAATTATAAAGTTCCATGTTAACAGCCATTTGAATTTTCAACCATATAAGTAGTTTAAAGGTTTTGCTATTTATGGTTTTGGTATTTACCCCAAATACTTCCATTAGTTTCTCTTGGACGGTGTCACGATTTTCTGATGAGTCCTGATGCATGGCAGCCATATCAGGTGACCTGTTTATAACTGTCAATTCAGCTAACAAACTTATATCATGATGTAAATGAATAATATCTCAATACAAATACCTTAATATGTAAGGCGTTTTGAGTTTAGCAGGAACAGTTTCTCCAAATAGAGCAGTTTCTATGGCCATTTTAAGTAACACTCTCCTAACAACCTCTCCTAAATATCTTCCACCGATGAGTTTCTCGAATATCTGAAACATCGTCAACAGTTACTAAATACTTATATTATCTGGAAAAAAAATTAAGCAAGGTGAGGTTTTTTACCCGACATTCTGGATTTGAACTTTCGGAGTCTAAGGCCATATCAAATAGAGTTATAGGAAGATGTGGAGTATTGAAGTTGCCCCATTGCATATCAATAACCTGAAAATAGTAAATACTCTTATTTACTACAATGGTTTTTTTGGGTGTTTTTTTCTCTAGTTAAAATAGATGGACTTAAATAAGGGAATAACCATTTCTCCATGTTTGGAGCGTCCATTGGGGACAAATTGAGAGGATTCGACATAAACGGCATTAGTAGCTAACCCCAAAGTAACTGCGGCTACACAATCCCCACTGTAATATCGACCCCCTGCCAGATCACCTAATGTAGCATCTACCTGCCATCGTACGTCAATATATTGCACAATAAATATACATGGTGCATTTGGTTGTACTTATTGTTTTTAAACATGGACAAGGAAACTTACCAATGCAGAAACCCGCAAATCTATTCCATGTTTCTCCAACGCCTCATTGAAATCTTGTGCCAACTCTTTACCGGCCTGGTCTAACGTAAATATTAATTTTTTAAAAACAAAATAGGCACAACTAAGCGGAATATATTCATTTATAAAGACCAACATAACGTGCTTTTTATATGTTGTGCCCTTAAGGACTGTAGAATCAAACGTTGTATGTTTTATATCAAAAGGATAAAAGTGAACTCAACTGCGTCATTAGGAGAAAAGGTCTTCCATCTTATAACATTTCCACCAGCTGCTGCGGGTCCTTCAAGCAACGGGAATGACACGGTGAATCCTAGTTTTCCCTTGGGTGTAATTGGATTCGTTTTTGTATTTATTGAGATAAAAACTGCTAGCTTCAATACTATGTAATCAAACAGTTCCTGAAAATGTATTAGATCCATGATCATATCAAAATATCAGAATCAAATTGATTGATTAAATAAAAGTTACGATGCAACACTCATTACATTATATACAAATCATTAACATTAGCCTTTAATTAACATGATATAAAACTATAAAAAGACTTTAAAAAGCATGTTTAGGTACCTTATAAGTGCTTGAAATTACTTCAGAAGGGATATCAACCTCTTCTCTATCCAAATCAGTGATCGGCTCTTTTTTCCCACTTAGCCGTGCACGCAACATCAAGAAATTATCTTCACGTAGATTCACTCCATAATAAAAACCTTCTTCCGTACTACCACAAAAGACCATACAAGAATCATGACAACGATACATATCTTTTAACAAATCTGCAGTATGTAAATTTCACAACACAAGTACTATCGCTTTTGGCTTTGCTCTCTCTTGATAAAACTTAATAGGGCTAATTGCGCATAATAGCAGCATGCTTTCAAAAAATCACCAATGTAGTAAAAAAAAGTAATGCAAAATAGCAAAAACATGTTTATATAATACAGTAACATTCATTAACTCAAATTCACTGCTCATGAACATGAACAGTAATATGAGTTGATTAATGCCATAAACACCCTTTTTAGGTTTATAGAAACTACAAAAATAATCCTTAATTGAAAGTTTTTAACTTAAAATCCCCTTAACTTAGTAATATAAAAATTAACCGCTAAACTCATTAAACTCTATATTTTTACTCATTGCTCTCTATTTTAACATCCATTCAAGTTTAGTAATATCACTACAAATTAACCCAGAAACCAATTAAAAACATGTTATTATTAAACCTTTATTTCGCACCTAGAAAATGAATGTTTTTGCTCCGGCTCCGACGCGCGGATAAAACTATCTTGTTCCAACATATATTCGACGTTTTTACTAAGCATATCAACCTAGTTATACTTTTTCATTACCAATTCTATAAAAGTTTTGTTTTACCAAATGTCGTTATGATCGCTTAAAAAAAAAACAAATGTCGTTATGATTAGTATGATTGGTAACATACAATAAGTTGCCTAATTCACGCAATCAGCCCATTCTAGAGCCAAATATATATAGGGTTCGTTTGGTAGGATGTAATTAATAGAATAAGCGACGTAATAGAATAAATGATGTAATGTAATAATTCATTACCCTTATTAATAATGTTTGGTTGATATAATAAGACATAATGCAATTGATAAGAAAAAGACTAAAATGTCTATAGTTAATAAGAAGTGTATTTAATGTGGTTATTTAATGGTGGACTTTTATGTAATTTTGATTACATTACGGACTTAATAAAAAAAAGAAGGGGCCCCTATGGAATGAAAATGATAGTTTTTGATGTAATGAGTCATTCATTGTAATGAAGCATTACATTATATAATTGTAAACAAACAAGATTTTCCATTCTATCGTAATAACTGTTTCCATTCCAACTTTCATTACATCATACCAAACACTACGATAGATTGCAGTATAAAATGTACCATATACAATGTAGGATTTTATAGGATGTAACAAGTACTCCCTCCGTCCCATTTTTGATTGTCCACGTTTTCTTTTTCGGATGTCACAATTTAATTGCTCACTACTAAAAATAGATAGGAAAGTTTGATCAAGTTGACTCTATTATACTTGTTTGAAATTATTATTACAAACTTTAAAAAAGACTTTAATTAATTAGCTATGGGTAAAACTGTTACTCTGTCAAAAAGTAAAAATGCACTTTTATTAAACTGTGTGTTTTTTGTAGGGGACAATAATTTTGGAACTGAGGGAATAATGGCTAATGACTCATTTAGGTGATAAAAAATTAGTTTGATCACAATTTTCAAAAGTATACTACAAAAACAGCTACATGGCTAGAATGGGCTGATTGCGTGAATTAGGCAAACAACTACAATGCACTTATTGTAATATTGCAATATTAAAAAAAGATTACCCATTCGGAAGCGAAGAAGTATAAGACGGATGCATGACATAATCAGTCTGCGACTGATCAGAAAGGCTCGTTTGCATATCCGAAACCAAATCAAATGCAACATGCCATAGCTTTGGCACAGGAGTGGCACTGTCATTAGCAAATTTACGTAGTATCCTTTGCGTCTGCCTCCACCGTCTCTCGTCTCGTTTCTTCCACCGAACCAACAGAACTCCAGCCACCACCATTGTTGACACTGTTGCCACCGCGGCTACTACCACTTCTTTCCTCATTATTCACTATTTTTTAACGTAATATTTGTTGAAGTTTGCAATGAGTTTTTTATTAGTTTTGATCAAGGAAACATTTGGTTAGATGTTAGATCCAAAACTTATGTCAAATGAAATTAGAAATCAATAACAGAACAATAAACCGAATTTTGTGGAGTGAAGAACGAGTCTTGTGCGCTATAACTGTTGTTATTTAGTTTCAGTTAAATTGTAACCAGATTTTTTTTGGATGTTTATTTTGCTCACTGGGCCTTTAGTTAAAATTAAGCCCCAATATAGTATGTTTATTTTTTAACGGCCCGCTCACTTTTAAATTTGTTTTTTTTCCAACAATGTTATTTTAAGAAAGAACCTCACATTACATGTCCTACTTATATTCATAGGATCTTGATAAATGTCCGAAAAGATGGTTTATCAGAAAATAACTTAGTTTTCCCTCATGTGGGTTCTGATCTTAAGGGGGGTGTTTGGCAATAGGTTTATCGGAAAATAACTTAGTTTTCTCTCGTAATCTCATTTTTAAACATAAATTGCCGCGACGGCGTCAGAAATAAATCATGACGCCGTCTGAATCTCCTGATTAGACATAGTGGTAAACAATGGTCTAATTTCGATTTGTTTTTGTTTTGGATTTGATGTAGACAATGAGCAAACGAACTAGCCATGGAAAGAGCACACGAGGAAAATCCTCTAGCTCCCGAGAGCCTTCGGCAGAAGATAGGGTTCACGAGTTTGGGGTGTTTGACAACGACACTCACCAACTGAATTACAATACTCTCTCAATTTGCCCCATTCGGGAGGCGTTATAATTTACTTCCTATTATTATTTTCCGATTTAGGTATTTTTATGGTGTAGTTTATTTATATGATTCTATTTGTTTGTTTTCTCTCAATATACTATGGTTTTATTGTTTACCTATTACTAAACTAACTACTTTTATATATTGACTGGTCATTCCTTGATCATGGCCTTGACAGAAGCTTCTTCGAGAGCATCAATACCGATTCCTTCTCCGGGCCCCAATGGATAAACTTCTTTCAAATCAACGAACTGGTTTACGGAGAGCTAGTTCGTGAATTCTTTGCTTCTATTGAGTTCGAGTCTATTGCTTGTAGGTATGATCATGAGCACTTGGGTGTTACATTTAGATTAGGAGGTGAACCGAGGGAGCTATCTCTTTTGGAGTTTGGTTGGAGAGTTGGTCTATATTCTGAAGAGCAGTCAAAGGAAAATAGCACTAGGAGTGGTTTGCGTAGGGCAGTGACTGTAAAGGCTGAGCACTTGTTGATGGAATTTTGGCCAACTATCGGGGATGAAGAGTTTGTTGTGGGGAGAATGAGTGTCAAGAAGGTTAGAGATCTAAGGGTTAGGCTAGCCCATCGTTGCATTGCAACGACCATCTCGGGTCGGAAGGAGTACACCCAAAGGATCACCACGATATATCTCTTCTACCTCTATTGCATCTATGGTGAGGGGGTCGTTTGCAACATCCCCTATTGGTTGGTTCGGTATCTTAAAGGGATAAGGGAAAGGGATCTGATCTGTGGTGGCATGTTTGTAACTAAGCTGGCCCAATCTTTCGGGTTGTTAACTAGGAAGTTGAGGGATGTGTTGAGTGTTGAACCGCAGGCCCATACTTTTAAGAAGAAATCCTTGATCACTATAAGGATTATCATGGAGCTCGATGGAGGGGCATGTTACTGGCCCGCAATACGTGGAGTTGGGGAGGATGATGAAGCTGAGGAGGGGGCTGAATAAGGAGTTGGTGGGTCTTCTGATACATACCGGGATATAAGTAGGGGAGATTAGCAAGCCCGTCACGGCTTGTGGATGGACCAGAAGGACAGCCGTTGGGGGCAGATGGAGACCTGGATGACCAGGAAAGATCAGCAAGCTGATTGGATGTATGATCACACCACCCGCCAGTTCCAGCATTTGTCCACTCGCGACAACTTAGAGCCACATCTCCAAATTGATCCATTCCAAGGGCGTGAGGCAGACTAACCCCCTATGGCTACACTGGACCCATGCCTCCCGACTATAACTACCGATATGGCCTCGCTCTTGATAGTTTTACTTGATTGTGCTTGTTTAATTCCCGTACTCTTTGATATTTCTTGTTAAAAAAATCATGGTTTGTAATAATCTAGATTTACATCATGGATATTTGATTCGATTATCTCTATGCATTATTGTTGGTAAATTTATATTAGGAAGTGTCGTGTGTTTTAATTCTTTATCGTTTGTTTTATTATGTTTGAATTATGTGAGCATGCTTTGTTTTGTCTTTAACTTCGTCTTAATTGCAATCAAAGGTATTCTACATCAAATAATGTTAAAGGAAAATATACGGTTTCTAAGAACCATTTCAAACATGTAAAAGAAATAATTTAGATTAATTCGCGTCGTGTCTTGTGTCTTGTTAGAGTCATATGACTGTGCTAATCGTTCTCGTGGTTTATGCAGTAATTTTTCCAGGAAATAACGAATAGGATTTGCATGCAGAAATTTTTTCCAAGAAATGAAAAAAATTTATTTACAGGCTCTGGAGACGGCAATCCTGACGGCGTCGCCAGCCCAGCTACAGTAAATTTCGTATTTTTTTTAATTTGTGAAAAATTAATTTGTATAATTTCCAGAATTTGTAATTTTCCTGAAACTTGTAGAAAACCACAATTACATTAGTACATTCATCCTATCTTTATTGCTTTCATAGTGTCAAAACCCTAAACAATTACGTTGTATATTATTATCCCGTCGATTATACGCCAAATGTAGTTGCTTTTTGTCTTTGATTTGCATGTTATATTTGATGAGGAGAAACCGAGAAGTTTTTTAGGATTTTCGCGTGAATGATTCTTGAATGACGATTTAGCCAGTCTATCTTGTTTCTTCTCCATTATTGAGCAAAACAAAGGGAGTACTAGTTTCTTTTGCCTTTTCTTTTTCCCTTTATTCGTTTTTCGGGTACTTGTAGAACATTGGGAACAATGTTCAAAATAAGTGTATGGGGGATAAAAGTCTTACAAACTATTTTTTCATTTGCCTTTGCTTTGCCCTTAAAAAGATGAGTAATATACTAAAACGTAGCGTAAAGGTAATTTTGACCTAAATTTAAATTTTTTATGGCACATACCGATGAAAATTTAGTATTATTAGCCTCTCATGGATAAGAGTAAAGTGCCTCAAAGGGTGCCTCAAAGGCGAACGACATTTTCTACCGTAAAGTGCCTCAAAGGGTGCAGCCTTAATGCTAGCATGATAACTGTTATTGTATGAAAACTCTAATTTTTACCTTTTGCTTTCTTGTGTTAGATTGAGCAATCGCTAGTGTCTCGTTCATGATTTATCACGCTTATGTGGTTTTGTCGCCTTTTTTGAAAGCATTGGTATCGGTTTAAAAATTATATGAGAGTGTACCGGTAGTATATTAATTTATAGAAATTATTTTTATGTTTCGTCTCGAGTATAATAATGTGTTAGGATCGTTTTTCGTTGATTAGGATTTGCTAAATGATAAGAGGCACTTGGATTTAAACCATGTTTTTTAAACCTGTATTGTTTTTATGGTTCTCACCGATCATATAACTATCCCTCACCCATGCTATGCAATTATTTTTATTTTAAGATACCCTGCAACACCCTCCGAGCCTATCCTTTTTATGTTTATCGTAATTTTCTGGTGGATTCTGGATTATAAATGAAGAGCACTGTTTACACCCACACCAAATGTTACACCCAAATTGCCTTAGCCTTTTTGTATGTACTCATTTTTAGTACATTATTGTTATCACATTTGTAAACCCTATTTAATTATCTGCTTGAGTACATGGTTTCTAAGTCGAGTCTTTTATTTAGTGTATTACCCCCATACGTGTTTAATACACTCCATGTTATTTTGATCCTTTAAATCCGAGTCATTAGATTAGTTTATGTATTGAGTATTAAAAACTCAAGTGTAGGGGTGCATCTATAAACCTCAAGTCATGTATAATTATGTTTCAGCAGATGGCAGGGCAAAAATACACCCAAAAAAATAGAAAAAAAGTGAAAAAAATCGAAAAAGAAAGAAAAAAATCAAAAAAAATATATATAAAAAAGTGAAAAAAGTAAGGGCTGTCATCTTGCTTATGTTTATCTTTATGTCAAAAAAGAGTCAAAAAAGAAAAAGAAAGAGTTTGATGTAGAGTTTGTATATCTTTGTCCTAGCATTGTCGAGTCTTGGCTTAGCAACGCCTTTAGGTGTATTCTTGTATTTAATTAACTCACCAGCATCCCAAATCCACCCAAATATATCCCATCCGTTTCCGTTTAACTTACACCCAAACATCACAACCTTTAATGACCTCTATAATAGTAATTTTTAGGTGCTTACGCCACAGTGGTGGAGGTTTGATCTTTTATCAAGCCTATGGTAATTTATATACTATGACAGGTAATGAGTCTTAATCTTCTGTTTCTGATATTGTTTTAATTCATTATACACCCGAGAGAAAGAGAGAATCCAAACACTTATTGTGAGATGCTAGTATATAATTTCCGTGCTTTTAATTATGATGTCTAATTGGTTGTGTCATAAATTACCTTAAAAAGTAAGTTAAATACCCCTGATATTTCTATGAACTAGGTAGAAAAGCTCATTTTTTAAGGATAAGCAAATCCTAAGTGTAGAGGTATTTGATAAGGTGTCATTTTATACACTTTTTCGGGGTCATTTAACCACTTAAATCATGCAAATATGCTCAAAATATGTGCCAATCGGTTCTTTTTTTATTTTTAGCACTTGGATGAAATTTGAAGGAAATACACACGACTTTGGCTCTTTTAGGAAGCAACGGAAGAGATATACAGCGGCTGGAAACGGCGTCATAATTTTATGTGACGACGTCAGGATTGCAAAGAAACAACATCATGGTTCTTGTGACGGCGTTAGAACGTAACCGACTTAAAGAAGCCCTAGAAGATTCGGCGAAGCGAAGACGTCACAGTTATAAAGCGACGTCGTCGCGATTTTTTTTCTATATATACAAACTCAGTTTTCGGGTTTTAAAGTGTGGAACTTGGGAGAATTCGTAGGGTATCATAAGGAGCCGATTTTTATCAGCTTTTAGGTCATTTTTCAGTTTCTCAAACCCTTTTGTATCCACCAATTACTCCATGTTTTAATCTCATCTTGAAGCGGTTAAGCATATTTTTTGATCCATTAAAGACATTACGCACTTAGGATTATGGTATCTTAAGGGTTCGGCATATAAACCGTAGTATATGCCGACTTGTTGGTTTGTGCTCATGTCATATGGATATTTATACGGCTAGGAATACGTGAGCCTACGGGGTCACACACGTATACACATAGATATCACTCTACTGGTATATATATAATAATATAAGTGTATATTTATTATATATGTATTCATACTCGATTAATGTATATAATAATATAAGTGTTTTTTTATGATGTATATTAATATTTCAACGATAGAATACTAACGGTCGTTAATTAGTTCGTTTACGAATAATTAACTATAAGGCTTTTTAATTAATGGGTAATTAAAAGTAATTATCCATAAATAAGTAAAAAGTTTAAAAGTCAAACCCATAGGGTGTTTGGGTGGAGTTCGACCGGTTAGGCCCAAAGGGGTGGTTGGATAGGGTTTTTGAGTTAGCTTTTTTCATAAGCTAAGTATTTTAGGTATACCCTAATTCACTTAGTCTAAATAGAGGACCCCCTAGCTCATAATTCTCATCCCCTTCCTCTTCTCTTATCCTTGTAGTCGACCCACAAATGTTTGAGTTCGACTACTTGATGTATTCTTCGTTTGTTAGTTCGTGGAACTAGCATTCGGGTGATATTGGTCAACGTGTAGTGTGGATACATGTAGAGGTTGTTTACTTTAGCAACTTGAAGAATTTTCGGTTTCACATGTATTACACACATGCACGTACTCGAAGAAGTCTCCAGTTCTTCACATAACTTGATTGTTATTCGGTATGTTTTCTGTTTATGTTTTATGTTAATTATCAGTGCTATGCGAGTTTTATTCCGCTGTGTAGCTCATATGATATTAATGAAATATTAGGTTATTTTAGATAACGATTTCCAACAGTGGCATCATGAGCCGCTCATATAGCGTTAAAATTACATAAAAACGGCAAAATACTTAAAATACGCATATTTTGTGATATTTTCTTGCTTTTTATGTGAAATTTATTTTAGGAATTTATTTAGTGAAATAATTACTACTATAAAATACATAAAATCTAAAAATATAAATATGGTATGTATTTTTGGTAGATCCGGCTAAAATATAAACGTATATTTTTGAATATTTCTTGCCTTTTATGTGAAAACCTATTAGGAAATTATTTAATGAAATAAATTTACCCTAAAAATCACATAAAAATAGAAACAAAATATAGTTATATTTTACATGACTTGTTTCGCTTATTATAAATGCATGTATTATAATTTGCGATTTGATATATTGTTGCTTATTTATTGTTTATAAATTGTCAACCATGGTTTACGTGCATGTAAATCATGATTATTAAGCTTAATGTATCTTGGATGCATGTTTTGTTTATATGTATGCATGAGATCATTATGTGAATTAATTGGTTAATTGCAAAAAAGAGAAGA
>BQNB010175681.1:0-13135 GCA_026074375.1 Tanacetum coccineum
TTAACCTAGAAATCTAACAAGTAGGCTTAAAAGATTATAAGCAACAACAAAACTAACTGTTGCTGCTAATGCTAATGCTGATGCACTTGACCAATTCCTAAATTCAGGCTAAGTTTTGAAATGAGAACTCTTTAGACCTACTCAATAAGTATTACTCAACCTATGTTAACCATTTTTGAACAATAGAATGCTAAGAAACACTGAAATCTAAAATCACTTTCCTGTTAAAACTCCCCTGGTGCTAGCAAGGGTATTTGAATCCTAAAATCTTTATAATTCTACAAACTTACTTTTAAAACCTATTTAAAACTTGTTAACTATAGAAATCTCAAATGCATAAAAGGAAATGACAGAATATTATTGACTTTAAGAGTTAAATACAGCTTAACCCAAACACTAGTTATTATAACTGTCCTAAACAAATTTTGACTTAAAATCTATTTTAAAGCTAAAACTGACTTTGAAACCTTTATCTAACAAACACTACTTAATCCTAATTAAGCTATTTTAACTATTAAACCAACAGCTTATTAAAAGGAAATAGCTAGTTACTCTCCTTTAGCTTAGTTAAGACTAAATATAGATTTTTTAAGCTATATTGAATCTCAAAGATTCGTAACTACAACAGCTTCAAAGGCATCTCCATATCTAACTTTAACCTAAACAATTTTAAACAAAATTAAGCACTTAAGAAGACAAAGCATTAAGCTACTAGAATAAGCTTCAAATGATAGAAATGAAATTTAGAAAATTAAACCTGCAATTTGTAGTCTCAGACACAAGCCACTCTTGTTGAGTGAGTGGCTTAAACACATACACCTAAGTGGCACCTTGCCTCTATACCTTGAGCTTTTAAGCTCAATAAGCTTTTTAGCTTATTTCTCTCTTGAACCTCCAAACTGAATCCAATAACCTCAAGTGATCATGCTTTGATATAAATTGGATAAAAATGAGTAAATGAATTACTTAAAACAAGGTTTTGACTGAATTTGAGCTTATTAACAAGTATAAGCTCAAATGAGCTTATTAGAGCTTATTAGGTAAAAAACAGCTTAAATTTGAAAAGTAAAACAATTGAAACTTAAAAACTGAATTGTATTACTCAAAATAGTTAAGTACAAGCTGAAAGATGAATAGTACAAGTGAATCAAAGCTGAATTTGAAAAAACTCAAAAGAAAATGCTTAAAAATAAAGAAAATTACAAAACTGAAAATTAAAACTACTAACTAACTCCAAAAATAAACCCTAAGCTTCCTATTTATAGAGAAAAATGAAAGCTTCAGTTGTTGATGAGCTTGTGACATGTTCGAACCAATTGTGAGCTGCCACGTGGATTATAGAAGGATTTAGACCAATGAAATGACGCCACGTAGGATTAGTGAGGTGGAAGGTGATTAATACGAGGTTAATTGAAGTATAGAGGAGCGGGGAAGGGGATTTAAGCAAGTTGGGTTTGTGTTGGTTTTGGCGGGAAATACTGTTGGGAGACGGTTAGGGGAATTAAACCCGCGTGTGAATTTAAAACTTTGAAGTTATTGCATAACTAGCCCTTCCGTTTCATTCTTCCTTTTGTAGTGTAAAAGTAGCTTTCAAAGTTGTCAACTCTGGCCCTTGTGTTTGTTATTTCCTTTTTCCCTTTAAAAAAAAACAACTTTCATCTTTTTGCAAGATTAGTCCTTTGACTTTAAAACATTCAAATGAGCCATTGTTCTTTGTAAACTTGTCAACATTGATCCTTTGACTTTCATTTTAGCTTTCCTTCCTTGTATCGGGCTGATCCGGCTTTAATAATGGCTTCAAATCTTCACTCTTGTACTTGTCTCTTCATTTCTTGTCGGTTTGGCTTCCCGTCTTCACTCTTTTTCTTGTCTTCTCCGTTTCTTGTCGGTTTTTGACTGATTTTGCTCACTTTTGTCTTTATTATCCTTTCCTGCACAATAGACACAAAAGCACACATTTTTCTATCCTTTTGGCAATTTTCTGGTTTTATGCAAAATCCCGGGTATTTTAAATTATAAATACGCACTTATCAAAATTTCCCCAAACTAAAGGATTGCCGTGTCCTCATCGCATGTTTAAGTGTACACTTTGTAAACTAAAAAGTTTCCAAATATGCCTGTTTTCACCTTTTAAGAAATCACCTTTTTAAACACTTAACGCGTTTTTTCTCAACATTTAATCTCATGGAAACACATTTAATGGCAATCGTTGCAACGTTGCCAACTTTTAGCTCATTGAAAAGGCTACTCGATTAATAGAGCAAAAACGAGTGAAAAATTCGGTTTCCCAGGACTTTTCACTAGTCTAAACAAAGCTATTAAACCAAGATCATTGTCAATTAAGTCCAAATGTTAAGCTCTTATACTTACAACTGTGAACTTTTACTCCCAGGAATAAATTAATGGATTAAAGTATGTTGTGCATCTTTTTAACTCAAACCATAGATCAAATTATCTTTCATTTGTTGAAATCCAATCTAAGCTTTACACATAAGCTTGTGTGCTTAAATGTTTAATAAACAAGATAAAACCTCATCTCAAAGCTAAAGAGATTAGTGGAAAACAACACTTATTAAATTGATTTGAGAAAATGAAATTTTTAACCATTCTTTTTTTTCCATATACTAAATTTTTTTTCTTGCAATGGAATGGTGTTCTTAGTTCGACACCCTTCTTAGGCCTTTCTCCAATAGGATATGCATCAACAACTGGTTGTTTCCTTAGTTCGAACCCCCATCCGCCTGCTAACGTTTGTTTTTTTTTTTCTGGGTTATCGCGACAACACCTTTTTCCTACAAAGCTAGAATCCAAAGTCCTTAGTTGCAATCATCACCTTGGCCGCGCTCCCAGTGATGAATGCCTACGAACCTTGATTCAGTTACATAGTTTTAACCTTAGTTGCGACCCATCCGAGTCTCACAGTCACATGGTAATGCCATACGATTAAAAATTTTATATTTGCTTTTTTGATTCTTTTTTGCGAAGCTTATTGGCACGCAAAAAATAATGCTTTTGCATTAGTATGCTTCATTGGCATCTTTTATAATTATATTTTTGTGAATGGAAACATTTTCACCTTTAGAAAATCAACTTATAAATTTGAAACCAAAAATACTTACTTACATATTAATGAATTCCTTTTTCAAAATGTTAGACTTTTTCTAAAGACATTGGTTGACTTCTTGTTTTAAATTAAAAAGAGCACGTATGATTAAGTGTGTTAAGAGTTGTGGGAGTAAAAAGACAATAATCATTCATATTAAGCTTTAGGTTTTCCATAATTATACTTGCTAAAACAAATACTTATATTTAATACATCATCTCTTGTTCCTTCACATTTTAAAATCCTAATGCAATAGGATTTGTGAAAGCTTGGCCCTTCAAAAGGTAGTTAAAGAACTAGCTAGGCATTTTTCACCGGTCAAGTCAAAATTAACTCCTATTTTTCACAACGGATACCAAAATGTGGTGTTTGTTTCCCAACTATGCTTCTATTGAGGTTTCTCTGGTAGCAAAAATTTAAAATTTCTACTTTTTTCACCAAAAAGGTAATTCAAAAAGGTTAAAACAGGGTTGCGGAAATGCAAGTCAATTATCGAGAGTATCCTTCCCCAAAACTAAAATGAATACTTTGTCCTCAAAGTGTAATAAAAGGGTCAAAGGAATCTTTAACAAATATTCTAGGACATGCCAAAAGAATAGATGTTAGTGTCGTAAAGACAATGATAGAGATTTCCAACTTTATGTTAGATGACAATAATGATATATCTGAGGGTAGTCAATCAAATAGTAATGGTTCTAGGTCTGGTGTTGAGTCTAAAAGTGTTCCTAATATTGGGGATGAGACACAGACAGTGAGGAAGTCTAATAGAGTTAGAAATCTTCCATTTAATTTAATAATTTTGTTGTTCCAAGTAATAAGAAGTATGGTATTGAGAAGCATGTTAATTACTCTAAACCGTCTGCGGTGAACTTATGTTTTGCTTCTAACTTGAATAAGTCTAGTGAACCCAAGAGTTATCATGAGGTTGCTCTTGATAAATATTGGGTTGAAGCTATGAATAATGAAATGGAAGCATTGTTTAAAAACAATACTTGGGTCTAAATTTATTTACCTGCTAATAGGAAACTATTGGACGTAAATGGTTGTTTTAAATTAAGTATAAAAGTTCAGGATAAATAGAAAGGTACAAAGACAAATTGGATGCTAAAGGGTATAGTCAAAAGGAGGGTATTGACTATGAGGAGACCTTTAGTCTAGTGGTAAAAATGGTTACTCTTAGATGTATTATTAGTATTGATGTTCATTTTAACTGGCCTTTGTTCAATTGGATGTGAACAATGCTTTTCTATATGGTAGTTTACATGAAGATGATTATATGGATTTACCTCTTGGATACTATGATGAGTCTGAAACCAAAGTTTGTAAGCTTGTTAAGTCTTTATATGGACTTAAACAAGCTCTCAAAAAATGGAATGAGAAATTAAATAATGCTTTGAAAGAAAATGGATTTAGATAGAGCATAAATGACTACTCTTTGTTTGTTAAGAATGATAATGGGATTTATTTTGTTCTGTTAGTCTATATAGATGATATAGTAGTTACTTGGAATAACATTGATGAAATAATAAAGTTTAAAAAGCTTTAGCATCAAAATTTAAAATTAAGGATTTGGGAAATTTAAAGTATTTTCTTGGGATTGAAGTATTGGAAAATAAACATGGATTGTGTATTTCTCAAAGAAAGTATTGTTTGGAGTTGTTGTGTTAATATGGCTTACTTGCTTGCAAGCCTGCTGCAACTCCTATGCAGCAGAATGTTAGCTTAAGTCATATTAAGTCTAAAAAGGATAAAAAGCTTAAGTGTTTGACTGAGTATCAAAAATTAGTTGGAAAATTGATATATTTGTCTGTTACAAGACCAAATATATCTTATAATGTACACTGCTTATCCCAGCATATGAATTCTTCACTGCAATCACATTTTGCTAATGGGTTAAGAGTGTTGAGATATTTGAAATCAAATCCTGGGTCTGGTGTCCAGTTTTATCATGGAAAAAAGTTAAGTCTGCATGCTTATTCAGATGCAGACTAGGCTAAATGTCTTATTTCTAAGAAATCTGTGTCTAGTTTTTGTGTATAAATCTGTGGAAATTTGATTTCATGGAAAAGTAAGAAGCAAGAAACCCTTTTAAGGTCTTCAGCAGAAGCTGAATGTAGATGCATGGTATCTACAACCTATGAAATTTTATGGTTGATTAGCTTGCTGAAAGACTTGAATGTGGATGGTCTGCTTCTTGTGCCTTTGTATTGGGATAGTACTTTTGCTATCCAAATTACTGTCAATCATGTTTTCTATGAGAAAACCAAACACTTTGATATTGATGTGCATTTGGTTAGAGAGAAGGTTGCTACTATTGCTATTAGCACTATAAAGATAAATTCAGCTAAAAATGTTGATGATATCTTTACTAAGAGTTTGAGTATTACACAGCATAAGCAATTCTGCTTATAGCTGAATTATATTGATATGTTTGAAGTATGTAGGTTGTGAGGAGGGTGTTTTGATAATGAGGGTTGAGTTGGTCAACCTTCATGCTTAAGGGATTGTTATTGATATATATCCTAACATCTTAATAGTTTGTGCTGTTTGGTTGTGTTCTATTTTGTAAAGGGCTGAAGTTGCCAATTGGGAGTTTGTAGTGCCTATATTAGCTAACCATCTGCCTCATTCTAGGGTTACAAGTTTAGATAATCATTTTATCTCATAATCTTATTGTATCTTATTCTTAGTCTTTGTATCCTAAGTCTTTGTATTCACTCTTTGTTATTGATCATCTTAATCAACTGTTCCTTATGATTAGGTACGTATTTAATTATGGTTGACACTACGAGGACATTTGTAAGAGTGATCGTGTATTGGTTTGTGAGTTGCATCCATTAGAGGGCGGACAATACTATGTTTTTTATATTGTTGATAAGCACACAAACTGTGGACTTATCTGTTGATTTTGTTGTTAAGGAAAAATTTAGCACAGTGGAGAGTGTGGGCTAGGGTCCGTTTATTTGGGGTGTTATTGGATTCAGATTGTGATTAAGTTTTGATATCACAATATGCGCTCATATAACAGTAGATAAGGTATATCCCTGTCACGCCATTTCATTATAATATTAAATAAACTTGTATATATACGAAGTTTTGAGTATTTTTTTGGGATTGTTAAAACTGGGACCGGGATAAAAGTGCCCCCTAGTAGATTATATTACTTTTAAAACAGACGTTTTACAGTTATCAATAAGAGAATTATGAGGGTGAAATCCCCACGTCACCTCTGGTTCCAAACAAAAGTAGCTGTTAAAACAATATGCACAAAGTGCTTGATTTTACAAACCTAAACAATTACATCTAAGACGAGAGATGTTGGTATCAAGTTCCTTCTATTGAACAATACTCTAAGAACCAATATGAAGGGAATTTACTTCCTAACACGCACCTACCTATGCATGCAGCCAGATATACACAATTTGATTCACATACATAACGGTAGAGTTGCTATTCTTCGTTTAGGTTAGTATATTATAACTCTTGAGCCTCGTCATGGCATCATAGACTATTAATGTTCATCCTTATCTAGGAATCCTCCTCCATCAGTCCTGAAGCCATATATCTAGATAGTTCTACCCGTCATCACGGACATAACTCACTTACATCCTCATTAGATTTTACATTGGTTCCCCCATAGAACGTATAGGGCTCTCTAAACCTTGCTAGCTGGATTGTGTTAAAGAAAAGCTTTTAAATTTATAATGGACTTAGAAGAAGTTTTAACTGATTGTAAATTACAAATGGATACAAACTAACACTCGGGTGGTGTTATAAAGTATCTAACCCACGTTATGTAAGTATAATTATCTTAGGATAAGGTACCAGGTCGTCCATTTGAGAGATCTTCGATTTTGTGATCCTTCACAATAATGTAAAGTGTAAGAAATATGTAACTTTAAATTTTTTAAAAAGGTCAGTTAAATGAGTTGCAGGCCGGAAGGTTTCAAAAATGGAGAAAATGATGTTCTATCGCGGAGTTGCTTTCTTTCGGTTGGTCATAGTTGGCATTGTCGGGTGTAGGTAGTGCTATTCGAGTGTGGGTTGTGTCATAGTGCAGGTGCGCGTAGTTTATAATTTAGCTTTTTTGCCTACGTCCCTAGTTTTGTCGGTGCTCGCTTAAACACGTTAAATCTTGCGATAGTCTGAATACTATCAATGTACATGAGGTGTGGATCTTGTTAACTCGATGCAATAAAGGGGGTGCAGTTTATCACTCGTAGTATCTTAAGTTGGTTACTATGGTTGCATATGACCATTTTGTTCGATCATATTATCCGTGAAGCTGGTATGTTCCCTTTCATGTCGATGGATAAAGACGCATAGAACAAAAAAATTCTGTAAAAACTATAATAAGTATGAAACGGGGTCTTATGATATCGACCAATGTATTTGTGACCTGTTTATGAAGGATATATACATTAGATAAAAAAGTTTGTTATTAAGCCATCTGCCCTTACGGGTTTAAGTTATGAATGTCCGTACTAGTGAATTCAATTAATTTTGTCTAATATAGTTTATTACACCAGAGCGCATATTAAACTAATAGACTTTATCACTTAGATTTTCATCACAGAAGTAGAGTAGTCATGAGAGATTTAACCTCTCATGGCTACGAATGTTTCATTAAAATATTAAAGATCAAACAAGATTCATTCTATGCCTGTGAGGAAAGGTAATGATCATGAATTTGGATTAAACTCCTACCCGTTACAATGTATCGAATCTTACGCTTAAAATAAATTTGATAATTCACCTAATTACTTTGATGGTTGGTCATTCGTAATTGCACTTAAGTCTATTGAATAACGTAGTGAATTTTGAGGTTCAGAGCAGGTCATTGTTCAAAAATGAGAGATTTAAGTGTGGGTATGCGTTAATGTAAAATGTGGGATCTTAATGAGTATATCCATTATAAGAACTATGGCTTGGATGGCAAGATAGTGAATTTATGTTAGTATTATGTTTAAGATGACGCTCAAAATGGGAACGACCGGCCTTGTCATTAAACGTGCCGTCGGGGGGTTCTTCGGATACGCTTGAATGTGAGGATCGTTACTTTGCCTGGAAATGTATGGCGTTCTGACTAGTATAAATACGGCATGCGATGGTCTTGTTGTGATGTGTGGCATTCTTATTGGAAATGTTGTGGCGTACGGGCGGTGCTGTCATGAGGTAGAATAGCTACACAAGCGCGCGGTCATTTGCGAATTGCGTGATGTAGGAATCTCCCAGACTCTCGAGGTTGGAGATAGGAGATGAAGAAAAGCCAGTTGTGGCGTGTACAATAATGTTGTAAATGTCCAACCGCCGGAGTGTTGGTCTTGTTCTTGAGTGGACCTTCCGGTTTCCTGGTACTTCATATCGCATTTTTATGCCTTTCAGTCCTTTCATTTTTCTCCTCCTGTAAATTTGCATATTTTTCCACGTAAAGAATTGTTACCACCAAACTCTTGTATTTTGGAGAGGTAGGCTTCTTGAGCCGGGGAGGTCTATCAAGTGAACCCTGCAAATATTTCATGCTTTTAGTATCAAAAGTTCATGACGATGAAATGAAACGTGTCAGATGGGTGATTGTAATATAACTGATGACAACAAATATCGGAGACCCATGCGGATGTAAAAATATGTGCATATCTTTTTATCACGGCTTTATCAAAGTTCTTATCATCTCTGCAGGCTTAGTCTCATTTGCTTGCCCCCACCTCGCCCTAATAGCACTAATTTGTTCAGAAAGAAAGCTGCAAGAAACCTCATTTCACAAAGAAAATTTGTGGGGTGCACCAGAGGGGAGTCCTCATGGTACCGATCTATCCCTAATCATGTCAAGGAGAGGGAGATGAGGAAAAACCCAAGTGTCATTTATCATGTCGTGGAGGGAAGGAAATAGAAGTTTAAAGGATTAAACAACTTTAAACATAGGTGGATATGATACTTACTAGTATGTAATAGAAGTCCCAAATTTTTCGTACGAACTCTAAGAATTTTATTAATAGAAAAGGTTGATCGAGAGCTAACACACTTCCACTCACAGTATGTTGAGTATCGTGTGCGTTTTTTCTTATTGTTAGTCACTGCAAAGCCTCCACTTAGGAACTAGTTATCGGTTGTCGGAGATTATTTTTATTCTTGTAGAAAGGTGTCGACAATTGCAATACCACACTGAAATGGATTATAAATCCGCTCTATATTAGACTACCAGGTTACGGCTTTCGATACTACGATACAGCCTAATTAGTCTAAAAATGACCAATGCGGCTGTGTTGAATTTCTTGTGTGCGTGCATATTGATTCACACGGCTTTGGTTTTGGGTCTCAACGGCTATTCTCAAGAGTTACTCCGAGCGAACCGAGGTGAGATCACGCATAAGACAATATCTGCAAAGAGGCAAAACGTAGATAATGTATGAGGGTAACGGTAAGGTGGTAAAGAACTTGTAACGGTGATACCACCCCGTGCCATCTTTATGTTAGTCATGAGAAGGGAACATTTTTTTATCTTGTTTTTTTACCAAAGGGAACTTTTCTAAGGCCGAATTGAATCCTAGGGAAAGGCTTCTATTCAGTGAGCATTTTTCACGTCAACGGGGGTTAGTTTAGCCGGGACCCGAGGAGGGCGAAATTTCTCATATCATGTGGGTTTGTTTAGCACGGGTAAATGGTGAGCGTTCGCTGCTAGAGCTTGGCTTGTAATGAGGCGTACCGGGTGCCTCTGGGGGTAGGGGTCTCGCGCTACGCAGGTGACATTTCATGTAGTTGATGTCTATTTAATGTCCTCTCGTGCTCGGGGTTTTGGTTGTTGATCTAAACATTGGCTCTGTGATTATGTTAAGTAACGGCTCTCGCATATAAGTTAGTCATCCCATACAATTCCATAATTTGTCTTAGAGGATTAGACCATGAGTCCGTAGCGCAAGTTGTTTTGTGATAAAGAAAAGTTTATACACAGCCGGTTAGGATTACAGGAGACTTTTGACGGATTTATCCTACTGACGTCACACCGCGATTGCAAGTGCGTTTCTTATGACCCCTTGTAATCGCTGATACAAGTAACCACTGTTTTATGGTTGATCTTTAATTTTAGTCTTTTGTTAAGGTGCTATTGTGGAGATGCTGAATGTTTTAGATCCGGGGTGTATACTCTCGGATCTTATTGTTTGAGCAGACTGGTTAATGAGCCTGTAGGCGCTTTGTGGAATTGCATAAGGATGATCGTTACCTTGTTGTCTATGTTCCTGGTGGTGGTTGTTGCCTTTACTAAGCTCGGGGATTAAATATTTTTGAATTTGCCGGTTTTCGGGAGGAAAAGTTACAAAGGGTAATCCCGAGAGTTATGACATATTGTGTATTAGGTTGGAGTGTCGGCGATTTGTTCTTATAATGATTAGTTGAGAGACTCTTGCCAGATTACAGGGCAATTTGGACGGGAGAGATTTGATTTTTTTGCTTTCATGTTGGTGTCCCTCCACCTTGTGTAGCTTGGGTTATATATCTGGCCTCAAATTTGTGATTATGGAAATCTGAGAACGAATTAATAATTTGTCATCAATATGGAAGATTTGATAGGGTCCAAACAGTATTCCCCCGCGTGCAATAGTATATACTAGCTTTTTGGAGGGGAGCAGCTTGTCTTTGAAGAGACGCTCATATTTCACTTACAGCTCGAGCCCATAATTCTTTTCAGGTTTTAAGTCTTGCTCTGCTATCGCTGCATAAGAGTAAGTACACACAAAGCACATTCGAAATAGGAATAAAATTTTGTTTGCTTTTGACTGCTAAAAGAGAAAGAAAAGAAGAGGAGAGGGGGACTCCTTACAGATCTTGAGAAAGATAAAGCACAGGTATGGCCTCAACCGAGGAATGAGATTTGCGCCTGAAGTGTCTTTCCGAATCGGTGTGTCCTTGAAGCTAGACGCAGGTCGTCGTTGGGTTTCGTTCTTTGGTGAAAGATGGGTGGTGGTAGGTAAAGTGTTTTATTCGTGTATAATTGTGACAACATGCACACTTCATAGCTCATTATATCGTGAGTTTTGCCTATGGAGTTCATTTATCTTCTTCGATGGCTTAGTAAGATAATTTTGATAGAGAGCGTTTTTTCTTAGGGTCCGAGGTTTTTTGCTTGAGATTTGTCGTTGGGCTTACTTGTTTGCCGCATCGTTTTTCCTTATAGTGTAACAGGTCTCCGGCTTATGAAAGTGGGTTTAATTGGTTGTCCTTTCAGATTACGTATGGTCGATACGACGGACCAAGACTTGATCTGAGGTGTTCAGTTGCGGAAAATTGAAAATGTATGAATTGTGTTATTTAGAATGAATATGAGGTATTTGCACCAGTGGCCAGAATAGAGGCTATCAGACTGTTTTTGGCTTTTGCTTCTTATATGGGCTTTCTGGTTTATCAGTTGGACGTTAAGAGTGCCTTTCTCTATGGAGAAATTGAAGAAGAAGTGTATGTCACTCAGCCTAAAGGCTTTGAAGATCCTTACTTCCCAAAGCATGTATACAGAGTGGTTAAAGCTCTGTATGGACTTCATCAAGCACCTCGAGCCTGGTATGCAAGATTGTCTACTTTTCTGTTACAACACAATTACAGAAGAGGTACTCTTGACAAGTTCGCTTCTGCTGATAGCATTAAGTCGTTCCTGCTGGTAGTTCAAGTAACGTTCCTGCTGCTTATGTTTCTGCTGGTCATGTTCTCGTTCCTGCTGACAGAGATAGAATCTGCTGATTGTTATTTATAGACGTAATTAATGTAATTAAGGATTTATAGTTATATTCTAGTATTATCTCATTAATATAGGAATGAGATAAATTAGGAAGAGATTGATATTGATGTATATCTCTTACGAAATTTTAGTTTTCTTGTTGACCAATTTAGGGTTTCTTCTCTATAAAAGAAACCTTTAGCATTAGGGATTGGCACCGATTGTAAAAGCACAAAATCAATTTATTATCAATAGAAAGATCCATAGAGGATCGTTGTTCATATTGTTGTTCTTCTTTATTGAATTGTTTAGTTTCCGCCTAAACATTTGCTAGAGTCTCTCACGTATGTGCTTGTGATTACATAAGTACTATACATTCACAAAGGCTAGAAGATCTATCTAGTTCTAGATCCTAACACGGTAGGATTTGCCTTACTAAGTGTATACATTTTTTAATTTTGGAAGAAAAGCATATATTAATTTTAATTTAAATTATCAGTTGAAATTGTAGCTAAATTGTATTGCAAACATGGAGAGAAGTGATATATTAATTTTTCCTATTTGGCTTCCCTCCACACTTAAGTTGAACATTGCCCTCAATGTGAGAACTGATAAAAATAGAATAGGGAAAGTTAAGGGAAAATGGTACATCCCAGGGCATAATTTTGGTATTGCAGAGAGAGCTTGTCATTGAGAAAATGCCATAATTTTCCTATCTATAATATTACCTGCAAAAGAGTAAACAAACAAAACATACAAAAAGAAAAATATTTTTGTTTTTTTAGAAAATAAAACAGAGGAGGAGGGACTCCTCCACACTTAAGTGGAACATAGATAAAGCACGGGTTGCCTCCCGAGAAGCGCTTAATTTTTAAGAGAGTCATTAGCTAGACTCGTACTTCTGAGGTTTAGTTTTGGTGATAGAAGGGAGTAACTTCTTCCTTAGGTTATTTTTTTCTTCGTGGTAGAGCTTGAGTCAATGGCCGTTAACAATGAACGTCTTGTCATCTTTTCCATATAATTCAACATATCCGGATGGGTATTGATGTTTTACTACGTATGGTCCAAGCCATCGAGATTCGAGTTTTGGTTGTTTGAATTTGTACTTAGAATGTAATAATAGCACTTTGTTTCCATTTTTGAACTCTTTTCTCATTTTGAGTTTTCTGTCATGCCAGACTTTGGTTCTTGCCTTTGTATAGACGAGAGTTTTCATACGCTTGATGTCGGAGTTCATCTAACTCGTGTAACTGGTACATTCTTTTCTCACCAGCGGCGATGAGATCAGGATTATAGTTTTTTAGTGGCTAGTATGCACGGTGTTCGAC
>BQNB010175682.1:0-13135 GCA_026074375.1 Tanacetum coccineum
AAGTTTTTAACATGAGTCGTCTTAGAGTTTTATGACTAGTTTACGGGTTTGTTAATTGACGATATGGGAAACTAAAAACATATGTGAAATTTCAGATGGGTTGTCTACAATTTTTGTTAAGTAAGCTTCGTCTCAAAACGTCGTTTAAGTTGTTAAAAATGGCGCTAAACATGTGCGGGTCACAAGGCTGTTTTCCAGACTTAGAAAATAAAAGGTGTCATTTTAGCTTATAGTGCTGCGTGGTCATAGTTTTGAAATTAGTTTGCGGACTCGTTACTTAATGTTAGGGCATTTTAAAAGTACATCTGAAAACCAGGTTAGGTCTATTATAACTTACCTTTTATAAGTTTTGGGGGCGAAGGTCGATATCGTGGTAAAAAATGAGGCCAAAGTAGGGGGTGTTGAACTTTTTGTCGACACTATTAACTGCGTGACAACAGTACTAACTTTGGGCCATGATTGCGAGTTCATTTCTTAACCGTTTTTAGTGATTCGAGTTGCTAAATGTAACATACCATGTCGACTATAAAATGCCTCTACTTGTTCTCTTTACGCCTAAGTCTAGGTGGGTCACAACAAGGCTTAAAGTAAGGGGTTTTGAACTGTCTGTCAGCAGTATTAACTGCGTGACAGCAGTACTAACTTTGGGTCCTTATATCTTTTTATTTTCTAGACGAATTTTAGTAATTTCAGGGGCAAAATGATCACGACCCGTCCTATTTTTGGAAGTAATTAAGTCGTTCCTATATGCTTCGTGTTTAAATTTTATATACATGAAATCTTTTTATTCGAGTCCTAATCCTAGCTACGCATGACTGATTTTATAAAGATGATACCATTGCATAACCACAACCCAAGTTATTTAGTCCATTCCCAATCATATAGCAAGTAATTTGCTTAATGTGTGTACATTAAAGGGTGAACAAAAAGAACTAAGTTTTGTTTCTTAATAAACTACAAGCACAACTAGGGGTGTGGGTTTAATAGCTAGGTAATTTAATAGAAAAATGGTACTTACAGTAGATTGGCAAGAAAACGGATGAGGCCTAGAATGCACACAAAACCCTAACTCTAACCCAAAAGAAACCCTAACCGTGTGGAATCCTTTCGTGACTCCAAACCAACAGCCCTTTTTATCCTTGCTTCCTCTCCTTACGAACCAACAAGAAAACTCTAAGGATGACGACTAGGTTTAGGGTGTGTCAAATACAGTGAGCAGAAGGGAGATATATGTGAAAGTTGTGACTTTTTGAGTTGCTGTGAGTTTGTGAAAGCACAACTCAGCCAATGCTCTTTTTATAGACACAAGAATATACATGCATAGTGTTTCCTTTTGTAGTCACATTCTTTTTCTAAGCCTTTCATGGCAAGGTATTTCTTGGATTTAGCATGGTCAATATACAGGGAATAAAAGTCGGTTACTGTGGAAGGCGTGTGAAAGAAATATCAAGAGACTTAGCACCTACAAGTCACGAGTATGTGTTGGGTTAGAGAAAAGGAATGTTCTGGGCTTTTATCCATGGGTTATAAGAGTTCAATTTGGATAAATACATGTCTTCTTCCTACCAGCCAAATATTACTAGATTCTTAGGATTTCTAAAGTCTTTATCTAGTGTGTCTAAGAGGAAAAAGAGGGTTTTGAAATATTGTGTATATCTTCCATAATTATAAGCATGTGTCGATTTGGGAGGAAAACATTAGTCGATATTTGCTAGTGTGTTGGAAAAATATGGGTTTTATTTTTAGGCTTTATTTAGCTTCCTTATTGTTTTGAAGTTAAGATGTTAGTGCACAAGTTTTTATTTTGATCGATTTAAATAAACACGAACAAATAACTTTCCTGGCGCGAAACTAAATTAAGTGACAAATATGAATGGATCGAGTAAGGTCTTAATAGGTTTAGGTTATGTTTCTAGCTAAACGATAACTTTTGATGCCGACGTGACTTATTCAGCAAGGTTTAAATAGAAGTACACACAGTTCCTATAAATAAAAAGGAAAATAACTTCATTTGGGATTGTAATATGACCTGAAAATCATGGGGTGTTATAGTCTCCCCCGGTTAGATGAGCCTTGTCCTCAAGGCTTAAGACGTTGTGGTGGATGAAAACGCCTGATTTATGAAGAGATGTGGGTATTTCTTTTTGAATGAATCTTCACGTTCCCATGTGAACTTATGACCTCTCCTAGAGTTCCAGCGAACCTTAACGAGTGGTATACGGCTTCGCTTTAATCGTTTGATCTCCCGTTCCATAATTTTAATGGGCTCTTCCACAAATTGGAGTTTATCATCAATATGTAGTCCTTCCAACGGAATAGCTAATGGTTCGTCGATTACAAATATATTTTCTATTGGAAAGCTAAAAAGAAGAGTTAATTTGGACGTATCTTGGATTGGGAAATGGGAAATGAGAAATGAATGAATGAATCTTGATGATATTTATAGGTTAATTGATGGAATTGTAACATAATTGTGTGGATATATGAAGTGGCTCTGATATGTGTGAAAACACATATCCGTTTTATATCAAAAATGACTCATAAAAGACAAAATTGTGCTTAAAATGCTTGTATATTGCTTGTTTTATCTTTGTGATTGTGTAGGTATGGATAATGCAAATATCATAAGAAAACGGTCAAAACCGAACAAACACGGACACGAGACGGAAAAGAGTGTACAAGAGCCGAGGATGTGATAACAAGAAAGGTCAAAAGTCAACTCCAGTCAAACCCTGGTCAAACACAAAAAGACAAAATCCTAAATTTACCAAATCAGTCCCTCATAGTTAACCCTTAATTCATAAATGATCCTTTGAGCCCTAACGATCGTTATCTTTTATTACATAATAGATAACAATCGTTAACCCTTTTATATTAACCCAATTCCAATTTACCCGGCCCAATCCTATTTCTTTTATAAAAGCCCATGGTCAAAGCCCGCTTCACCCGAGTCAAATCCCTACCCAAACGGTTAAAAAGGCGCGAATCCCATTTACTATTCATCGTCTCTTCTGTTTAACCACATGCTCAAAACAAGGGGTAAATCAAAATTGACAGCGTGGAAGAATAATTCAAGCACCAAGCAGTGATGTGGCAGAGTTTTACATCATGAGAGTCTCTCATTGGCTAAAACCCACAAGGAATGATACGCATGACATGAAAGAAACACACGGGGAAATGGATTTTTACACTAAAGTTAGTGCAAAAGAAGTACAATGAGCCTGACACACGGAATGCCACGTTGGCAATCCGTGTGATCAAATCTAATCCAACGGCTCAAAGTTGAGATCCAATGATTAGAGATGAAGGAAGGGCCAGGATTAAGGGGAGCGTTTAACAGAATTTGGGACCTGAAAGCATCTCTTCAAGGCTATAAATATAGCTCCTCACTCACACACACATCATCTCCCTTTTTCTGCATTTTTTTTAGGTTTTAGCAGCTTATGTAATTTTTTCATTTAAAATGTAATTTCCTTTTAAGCTTTTGTAATCTGTTTTGAATATCAATAAAATCATAGTTTGCTTTATAAAATTTGTTTGTGCTCCTTTATTTTCAAAAGCTCATTTTTATTCAAATGTTGTTTAATAAGCTTGTCACTGTCTCATAAGCTCATTATAAGCTCTCTAAGTCTCTAAGCTTAGATTAGAGCTCAAATTGATCAATAATCTACTTAAATATTTAAAATCAGAATACCTTTGATATAAATATGGATTTGAACTTTTTGGATGATGAACTAGCAATGAAAGAGTTCATATGACTTAACTAGTTTATCCTTGTGATAAGCTAGAGCTTGTTGATAGCTCACTTGAGCACATTAAGCCTTTGTTGTGCTAAGGCAATTGTAAGTTTCTCTTTTATTCAATTTTAGCTTATTTTCATTCAGCTTATTCTATTGCTTATTTTTAGCTTAATTATAGCTTAATTATTCTAATATAGCTTATTAGTTAATCATGTTCATCTGTTTTTAGTTTATATCACTTAAATCTTAGATTTTATTAATTCTGCCTTTAAAACTCATAAAAATTCTTGCTTGTCACCCCATTCGAAGGCGACTTCTTCTGGGTAAGCTTGGTCATTGGCTTTGCGATCTTTGAAAACCCTTCTATGAATCTCTGTAATAACGACAAGACCAAAAAATTACGAATCTCTGTTGGTGTTTTGGAGATCACCCAATCTCTTAATAGAATTCGGTTTGGAAGGATCTCGTGAAAGGCCTTGTCAGTCAATTCACGTGAACGAGAAATTGTACTTAGGAATCCAAAAGTAACATTTTGAAAATTAGCATATAACTCTCCCTTCTTAAGCGTTTAGATTGCCTTAAAGGTGTTCTTCATGTTCCTCCTTTTCCTCTTGATTAACATGAGTATATCGTCGTAAAGACAATTACAAACTTATCCAAGTTTGGTTTGCTCACTCTGGTTCATGAGGTCCAGGTAATACCGCATGTGCATTTGTCAAACCATTGGCATCACTTTGAATGTGTAAAACCATACCGAGTATAATTGCCGTCTTTAGAATATCCTCTTCTTTCACTTAGCTGATGATAACGACCGGCTTAGTCTATCTTCGGAGTAAACACTGGATCCTTTTAGTTTGATCAAACAAATCATCATCCTTGGGAGAGATAGGATTCTTCACTGTCAGTTTATCAATTACAGGTAATTGATACACATCGAAATGAACCGTCCTTCTTATTGACAAAACAGACGGAAGCTCCACAAGGTGAGGAACTGGGTCTTTATAAAGGGGCCCCTCGGTCGGATAGATCTTGCAGTTGCTCCGACAATTCTTTCATTTCGGATAGGAGCGATCGATACGTTGCTCGTTACTCAGGTGCAGCATAGCATCAAATCTATTTGGAATTTCCAAATTTGTCGAGTTGGTGGAAGACCTGGTAATTCTTCAGAAAATACCTCAGGAAAATCTTGAACGATTGGTACGTCCTCAAGTCGCTTTTCCCCTGACTTATCTTTAGTCTCCTTCGATGTAACATTGGCCAAAAAGACATGGTGTCCTTTCAACAAATATTTATGAGTTTTAGTGCATGAAATGATGTTTAGACGAGTCCTGTTTTCACCTGGTTGCTTCCCATCACCATGGCACATTAGGTTTCATTTCCCCAGGGAATACAAACGATCTTTTCGGCACAGTCAATGACAGCATGGTACTTTGCCAACCAATCCATTCCAACTATGACGTCGAAACTACCAAGTTCTACTGGCATTAAGTTAATGTTGAAGGGATGATGTAAAGAGGTTTAATGTACACCCCATTGATAATGTTTTGAAATTTATTTTTCCTCGTCGGCTAGTTCAAATCATTAATAATGGTCTAGTGTAGTAGGTGAGATATCAATTAGGGGAGCTAAATGATATTGGATACAAAAACTCTATCGGCACCGGTATCAAATTAGAATAGAAGCACAATGGTTGTTTAGAATGAATGTACCCGTAACAGTTCGATCCGGGTTTGTACCCGCATTGCCCACCACATTAAACTTGGCGGTGCTTGTCGTTTTGGTCCCACTTGATTACTACAGTTTCCATTCTTCAACTTAGGGCAATCTGTCCTGATGTGTCCTTGAACACCACATTCATAGCAAGTCACAGCCTTCTGAGTTGCTTTGAAGTTCCTATGGTTGTTGTTATTACCATTGGAACCAGAACTTCTGCAGTCACGATCCAAGTGACCGACCTTCTTGCACTTATTACATCTGTGAGCACATGGCCCTTTGTGGTGATAGTTGCATTTGGTACACAAGGGCTGTGATCCAGTGTACTCCTTCTTCTCACCAGGCCCAGCAGTGTAAGCCCGCCCAGTGTTTTGTCTCTTGTTCTGCTGTTGGTTCCCCTGATTGGTTCCAGAATTATACTATATCCTTCTCTTCTACTCAGCTTGCCTTTCTGTAATAGTGATGAGTTTCTGATCCATCTGATCATTGGCAAACTCAATTGCCTCCTCCATTGACCAGGGTCGATATGACATCACATTTCCCCGAATCATATCAAGAAGTCCATCAACATACTTCTCAACCTCATCCGATTCCTAGGGAAACATACGTCCACACATCAATGCAAGCTCTTGGAAACTCGGAGTATAGCTCGGGATATCAGTACCTTTCACCTTTAGGTTCCAGAGTTCAATTTCCAACTTCTTAATTTCTCCTTTTAGGCAGTATTTGACCATCATCATCTTCTTCAATGCCTTCCAGTCCATGCCATAAGCAACATCTTGTGTAACAGCCTTCTTGTGTGAGTTCCACCAACTAAGGGCACTCCCAATGAAAGTGCAAGTTGCGAACTTAACTTGGTTCTCTGGAGCACAGTTACTTATGTGGAACACTGATTCCATCTTTTCGAACCATTGGGATAACACAACTACCCCTTCAGTACCCTTGAAGTTAAGTAGATAGCAGTTTAGGAATTCTTTGTATGTACACTCACGCAAAGTGCGCGTAGCTCCTCTGATTCCAATGCCAGAATTGTGGCTTCCATCGCCATGACCATTCGTGCTTAGTTCTCGAAAAGATGTATGGTTAGGACAAGTGCCGTAGGAAACCCTGTTAGGACCAGTTGCTCTAAAGCGGCCGCAGTCGTTAGGCGAGCAACGCTGCAGTAGCCTGAATTTCTTGTGGCAGTATAGTTTCTTTTTGTGGCATATTGTTCTTAAATAATAAACATATGAAACACGTGAGCTTTTATAACATCACAACAAGACATGGTTACAATATATAACAAAATCACATACACTGTGATTACATAACTTGACTCGGGTCACAATACATAATGAATTTAGATAGACATTGAATAATACAAAATCTCATATATAATTGGAAAAACATACATGATTTGTTCGATATAAGAAATGGAAAATACAAGTCCTACTACTGTGCTAGTTGGGAATGAAACCCAGAATACTTAGTCGGCTACAATGATAGCTATGAAAATAATAAACCTATGAACTACTACCGGTGTCCTCGGGGGCATCTGCACGAGCCTGCTCTCTAGCCTGAAGTGCTCGAATCTCGCCTAAAGTTGTCGCCAAATGTCCTTGCAGTGATGAAACTTGTGCGATCAGGGCTGCTATCTGTGACTCTTGTGCACTGATACGGTGATCCTACATCTAAGTGTGAGTCTTGTATCCCTAAAGCTCATAGTAGACAGCCGAACTAAGTCCCATGGAGTAGGCCCAAGCCTCGCAGGAGACTAGAGCCTCCTGGTCTAAGAGTCGGGCAATCTCATAGTGATACTGCCTATCATCGACCAATGCCTCAACTGTCTGATATATCTGTGTCTGCCGATCCTGGGTATCCTCAATCACAGCATAGATGTCCTAAGTGTCCTGCTCCTGAACTGCAGCAAGCTCAGTCACCCTAGTGTTGACCCCTTCAAGGGTCACTGGTGTAACCTCCTTGGCAGTCTCTCTCGGGTCTACCCAAGTATCTCTGATCCCATAGCCGACTGTCTTGGCTCTCTTTCGTCTTGATTCGGCCTCCATAGTACCGATAAACCCATAATCTACCCTATGACCTCCAGTAGGTCTAGGGATAGCAGTCGAACTCTCCCCCACCTCATATCTCGATGCGGGAGTAGTAATCCATAACCTCTTACGAGGTGGTTGTTCTGCCTCAGGAATATCCTCCCTACGGTCGACTGGTGGTATGAACAATGAGTCTAGTAGTGCTGGTAGTGGTGATGATGGTAGAGGTGGTAGTGGAGGTGATGGTAGTGGTAATGATGCGGGTACGGGTGGTGGTAATGGTGATGAGGCTATCAATCTACCCATGGCAGCTTTAAAGCCTAGGGGTGCATGCACATAGTTAGGGCTACCATATGGGTGAGGTAATCTAGGAAGTGGTGATGATGGAAGTGCAGGTGCAGCTAAACACCGAGCAAGGCGTTCCTCTACAGTGGGCGGTGATAATGAGATGAGTGGTAATGGTGTTGGTGTAGGTAAGGCAAAAAGTCTCTCGACCTCCTCCTCAGGTGGCAATAGTATAGGTGCCTCTGGTCGGATAGATATCCTAGCAGTGGTATGATATGCTGGGGGTGATGGTGGTGTAGGTACGGGCTCATCAGCCTCAAATGCCTTAGTATCCTCTGCTGGAGGAACAGGGTCAACAACAGGTACATCAGATGGGTCGGCCAGAGCTAGGTGCTCCTCCCCTCCTCCTCGAAGGGCTCATCATCCTTATCGTCAGTGTCATCATCATCATCATAATATCCGCTGGATAATCAACATGCTCCTCTTCGGAGTCCTCCATCCTAATCCTCCTCCGGATCGGAGTCAGCCAATATCATTGAGGACAGGGCTGTAGTGTGGATCAACAAGGAGGTAATGGCTGCTCCTCAGCTGGGAACACATGCTCATCCTCCAATGGTATATACTCAGGGTATATAGGCTCTGGCACGTAGTCAGGATCATGTGCCTGTACGAACATAGGCTCACGCTCGTCCTCGTCCTGTGGAACTAGTGGAGCCTGTGGATCCTCTGGGCCTGGTATGTAATCCGGTGAGGGTGGGGCTACTGGCTGAATGGGAAGTCCATCGTATCCGTATACGATGACCCAGGGGGAACCTCCATCGGACAGCTCCTCGTCAGCTGGCCAAAATGCCCTCCCTGGCTTAGAATCGGTATCGACGGATGTGTAGGTAACCGTAGATGATGCCGAAGACATGACTGAATCTGTAACACTCAAACAGAGTTTACATTAGTACATATATAAGACCCGTAATAATATACTTAATATATTATAAACACGTATGTGAATCATGCAGCATCTAGTATACCCAACTAATGCAACTAGTAATGTATGAATGAATGTCCCATAAAAATCCCTTTTTATGATGCAATGTTTGAAAACGGTTATAGTCCAAGTAAAAACATTTGACCTGGTTCTCTATAACCTTGGCTCTGATACCATTCTGTAACACCCCCAAATTGGGTCGCAGCAGAATAATGAGTATCCGAGAGCGTTACATTACAGATCAATAGCAAAAGATATGATAACGACCTCAAAAAGAGTCGTTTGAAATACGATACATTGGATTTATTAAAATTGTTTGATACAAAGCACAATGGCTTAAATAGTTCAACATTTGAAATAAAGATTCTAGATCATAACAATCGTCCCAAAATATAATGACTCCAAATCTTTATGCATGACACCCAAAAGGATTATCCCAATGTTATCTTATGCCACCAGTGCATCTCATTGACCTGAGAAAAACATGCTTAAAACGTCAACATAAAGTTGGTGAATTCATAGGTTTATGTAAATGAAATGTAGGACCGTAAGATTTCAAGTGTATGATAATGCAACATATGCAAACATCACAAATGTAATTACGTTTCCCTAAGCTCATGACACCGAAGCTCAACATGTATGAATGCAATATAAATATTGCCACATTGCCCGTGATGATGTTCTAACCCGCAACATCTGAATCTGGCATGGTATACATCCGTTGGTTTACTTCATGACACCAGTGAGAGCTACTCACCCGGATGGGGACGTCAACCCCAATAGATCTATTTATAACATTCGCGCTCATACAAAGTAATTGACAGTTCATGATAATGGGCTCAAAGGGTTATCGCTACTTAGGCAAACACGTAATCATGGTAAAATGTACACTTACGTCCAATTTGTAAAAACAAAGCATGTTTCTCACCCCAAAGTTATAAATCAATTCGATATAGTAAAACATGGGCTATTGAACTCACTTTTAGTATAGGATAATGTAGAAGCAAAGGCAGTGGCTGAAAATCAATGCAAAAGACCTTTTCCACAACTTATGATTAAATAATATAATTCACCCCCCCCCCCCCCCCCCCCCCCCCTACACCGGTATAGTATAATATAATTACTTGTAAATTCGTCCCTAGTGTGTGCTTGATCTTTATTTAAAACAATGATAATTGAAAATAGTTTCTTGATTAAAATGATCAACTTTATCGGGTCAACATGGTCAAACCATAAGTATATAATTTACGACTTCAGACTTTTAAGAAACTAGGTTGTACATACTTTAAATTATTAGTTTGGGCCAGCCCTTGATTTGGTCTCTAAGTACGTTAATTAATTCAATGAAACATTGACGTTTTTCTTTTGAATTAAACTTATATATTACTAATTAACATAAGGTGTCATAGAGTTTTACAATTAAATTTTGTCTTCGTTACTTGACGGTATTAAAAGTAAAAGTACATTTGAAATCTCTGATGGGTAGTCTACAACTTTCATTTAATAAGTTTCGGCTAAAAAGGTCGTTTGAGTATTTAAAAATAAGGCTAAATATGAGCAAGTCGCCTGGCAGTTTCATACTTAGAAATATTTAAGTTATTTCCACTTCTAATGTTTGTGTGGTCTGGGTTTTGAAATCAATTTGCGGCTTCGTTACTTAGCATTGGAGCAAGACATAAACACATTTTTGAAATTAATTGTGTGGCAGCAGTACTAACTTTGGACCATGATTGCGAGTTCGCCTCTTAACCATTTTTGATGATTCGAATTTCTATACGAAGCTTACTATGCCGACTGTAAAATGCCCCCCTTTCCCGTGCTAAATTCTGAGTTTAAATGGGTCGAAGGTGAGGCTAAAAATGGGTGTGCGCTACGTTTTCTATCAGCGTGCGCTGATGTTTGAACAATGTTTGGTCTCCACTTGTGACTTCGATACAAGTCGAACACTAATAATTTTTGGGGCAAAACACAGGTTATATGTCCTACTTTTGTAAGTAATTAAGTCTAGATTTTAGTCCCTACTTCTAGTGGTCGAAATGGTGTACTCTAACCTACTGTGTGGGCTGTGTTTCTAATAGCATACATGTGCGTTTTCTTTTTATATAACCAATGAGCCCAATACTATAGTGACTGGTATCCCAAATTTATTGCTCTCGTATAACCATAGTCCATGTTTCGTTTGTCACTTACACGTTTTATGGGGTTTGGCTAGGTTTTTCGAGCTACATCAGAAAGTGGCAAAAAAAGTGTTTTATTTTTAACAGATTTAAGCACACAACTATGGCACAAGAATTACAATTAAAAGGTGATTAACAAGAGGTGATTACTCACAAAAATGCAGGGGTAAGGGCGTGAACTCACAAGGACTTGGAAAGAAGGAGTGTGTTTAAGCTAGAACCAACGAAAACCCTAGCTCCAACCAAAGGAAACCCTAATTTCGTAATAGCACCAACTCGTTGCTTCTTCTTCCTTGCTGGGACTTTGATCAAATAGGAAACTTACGACGTCGAATATGGTTTAGGGATTATGGAGAAGTAATGGCGTGAGTGTGTGTGTGTGTGTGTATGAGTCGAACTCAGTAAACAAGAGAGGGATATATGTGAAAGTTGTGACTTTTTGAGTTGCTGTGAGTTTGTTAAAGCACAACTCAGCCAATGCTCTTCTTATAAACACAAGAATATACATGCATAGTGTTTCCTTTTGTAGTCACATTCTTTTGCTAAGCCTTTCATGGCAAGGTATTTCTTAGATTTAGCATGGTCAATATACAGGGAATAAAAGCCGGTTACTGTTGAAGGCGTGTGAAAGAAATCAAGAGGCTTAGCAGCTATAAGTTACGAGTATGTATTGGGTTTTGGTAAAAGGAGTTTTGGGCTTTTACCCATTGGATATTAGGGTTAAGTTAGGAATGATTTTTTTTGTTATCTTTTCTTTGCATCAATAGGCTGGAAACTCAGAATAAGGGAGCACATGATTTTTATAGGCTAGATTGTAGGGATTTTTCTTAAGGATTTTATACTCTCTAATTTATATAAGATACATGTTGGTGATGTTTGTTTTGAGCCATTTTACTTTGATCAAATAAGTGACATTTCCCAAAACTTCCCTTGTCGCGTATGCTTTATTTAAGTGACGAGGTAGGATGGACTTTTGTAAAGGCCTTGATGAGTGTATTTGACGTTTCTAGCAAACTTTAAATTTTTTGAGCTTACCGCGATATATTAATGCTATTTAAATGGTTCAAAACTATGCGGATTTAGATAAGGTCTGAGTAACTAGTACAAATGAAAATAAAATGACGAAAGTACGGATTGTATTATGGACCTGAAACCACGGGTGTATAGTCTCCCCCGGTTAGATGAGCCTTGTCCTCAAGGCTTAAGACGTTGTAGTGGATGAAGACGCCCGATTTGTGAAGAGATGTGGGTATTTATTTTTGAATGAATCATCACGTTCCCATGTGAACTCAGGACCTCTCCTAGAGTTCTAGCGAACCTTAACGAGTGGTATACGGATTTATATTAATCGTTTGATTTCCCGTTCCATAATTTCAACGGGCTCTTCAATATTAGCCGTTTATAATCAATGTGTTAGTGCCTTCCAACGGAACAGCTAATGGTTCGTCGGAATAACATTTCTTCAAGTTGGATACATGAAATGTATTGTGAACCCTGCTCAATTCTTGAGGGAGTTCAAGCTTGTATGCAACGGATCCAATCTTTTCCAACACCTTGAAAGGTCCAACATATGCAGGGGTAGCTTTCCGTTTTGCCAAAACGCACGACTCCTTTCCAAGGTGAAACCTTGAGCATAACCCTATCCCCAACTTGGAACTCCATCGGCTTACGCTTTAAGTCGGCGTAACTCTTTTGTCGGTCACGAGCGGCTTGAATCCTTTGCTTGATCTGTATGATTTTCTTGGTCGTTTCTTGAATTAAATCTGGACCGGTGAGTTGAGCTTCTCCGACTTCGGCCCAACAAACAGGTGAACAACACTTTTGACCGTAAAGTGCCTCGAATAGTGCTACCTTGATGCTAGCGTGATAACTGTTGTTTTATGAAAACTCGACTAATGGCAAATGATTTATCCAACCCTTTCCAAAGTCGATCACGCAAGCACGTAGCATATCCTCAAGGGTTTGGATGGTTCTCTCGCTTTGTCCATCAGTTTCTGGATGGTACGCAATGCTCATATCCAAACTAGTACCCAAAGCCTTTTGAAGTGATCTCCAAAAATGTGATGCGAACCTAGGGTCACGGTCACAGATGATTGAGACAGGTATCTCATGCCTCACAACTACCTCCTTTATGTACAACCTTGCCAGCTTCTCCATAGAGTCAGTTTCCCTCATTGGCGTAAATATTGCAGATTTAGTGAGTCGGTCTAC
>BQNB010175683.1:0-13135 GCA_026074375.1 Tanacetum coccineum
AAAAGAAAGGATTTATTGCTATAAACGAGCGTATTTGCATGATTTTAAGTGTTAATTGACCCCGAAAAAGTGTATGAAATTACACCTCATCAACAAATACCCGGCTGACGTCGGTTAACCTGAAAACGATATCAACCCAACCCGCTGACATCCGAGTATGGCCTAAATCATAAATGACGTCGGCCAAAGCAAAAGTAGTTTATTCACCACTTCTTAACATTGACCAACCCCTTATTTGTCTAATTTATTCTATCTATTGTAAGAGCGGATCTTAATTATGGCGGGTGTAGCACGGGCTACACCTAATATTAACCCTAATGCTACTAGCAAATTTCCTCTTATGCTACTAGTTTTGAGTGAAGAGTGTGATCATAAATGTTATATTTAGTTTTATAGATGCGAAAATTTAAGAGTTGAGTAGATTTCATGCTAATGAATAAAAGAAGAAATTTGAAAACTGAGCCAAAGTGAAAAAAGTTACGTGATTTTTCCCGTGATACACCCAAGCTGCTTCTGAAGTGCAAAAAGACCTAGATCCGCTACTTTTGACGATCATATTTTAAAACTTTAATTTGTCCATTTCAAATTTGTTTTTGTGTGTGAAACTTATTGATTGCTTCCCGCACGAATCACGGGTTATATCATAACAAAACAAAACTAATAAAATACATAGGAATTCTAATTTATCTAGAAAGTGATTTAAAGTAGCAAAAAATATTCGATATTTTAAAACCAATATAAACATGAGCCACTAGGTCGGGTTTATAAAACCAGATCCGATCTTGGCTATAGTGAACATCTTCTAACCACTTGTTTAATCTAGTTCGTAAACAACCATACACCCATTCACATCCTCCCTGGTCGCTCAAGCGGTTCTCGGTTCAACTTGTCAAAGGCCGGATCGGCCCAGGTTTAAAAACATTAAGTAATGGTAAGTTTATATCAACGAAACCAAGCCATATATATTAGCTTTACCAAAACATTATAGATAAGTATGATGATTACTAAGTGAACTAGTAATTTCAAATTGTAGCACTTTATGGCATGTCATAAGCTCTAATTTTAGGTGTTTATCAAGCTGTTTAGCTTGAGGTTAATGTGGTACTTCAGCCACATTCCATTTGTACTTAACTTTTTTCGGTTTTAATATACTTTACCGGGGTAACCCTTTACCCCAAAAAAACTGAAGTGTAATATCTACTACTTTATAAAGCATTTAGTCAATTTCTAAAATTAGAAGTACTTAAAATTTTAAGTAAAAAAGATTACTATAAAAAGAAGTCTTAAGTAGTGCAAATCCTTATGCACGTTGTACAATCATTTTATGCAACCAATAAAATTCTGTCAAGCAATTTAACACCCTTTTTAAAAGCCATTAAAAAGGCTGTTACATTCCAAGTTACAAAACATAATGTATAATATTTTTATGCACGCAATAAAATTCTGCCAAACAATATAACACCCTCTTTAAAAACCATTAAAAAGGCTGTTACATTTTATCACTATAAATATAACTATAATCCATTTCCCACACCACACAAACATACACACAACAAAAAATACCCATTATTCTCTCATTTCATAAAAACTATCATCCACCACCTCCACCTCATCATACCGGCCCTACCACCGGACGTTACTACCACTTCGGACGCCACCAGCCGCCGTTTGCCGCCGGCTACCGTCGTCGCCTCTGCCAATCTCTCGCCGGAATGACCGGTTGCCACCTGTTATCCCCTACTTTAGCTTGATCACCATCTGCTGCCAACCGCTGCTACCTTATCAATATGATGCACGTGACTGTATCTCTTTCTCTTTTTTTTCCATGGCTCGATGTTCTTTGGTGAGTTTTTCTCCACTTTTTCATCTTCTCCTTTTTGATCTATAAAACCAAAGTAACATCCCTCCAACCTTAAGACTTGTAACAGCTAAAAAAAAGTAACAGCTCTCCAATATTGCTAAAATCATGCCTTAATAATGCAAAATCTTACCATATCCTTAACAAAATGCCACTATAAAACATGTCACACGTAATAGGTACAATCTATATCTATACTACTTTATAAAGCATTTAGCCCATCTATTTTTAGAAGTCCTAAAAAATTAAGTAAAAAAGATTACTTTATTAGGAAAGATGTAAAAACATTAGAAAATATACATCATACACATTTAAAAGCCTTTAATAGCCAAAACTTATAACACCCCAAAACATGTAACAACCAATTAAATGGTAAAGCTGTAACGGCCCATATACGTTTTTATTACAGTCAACTTGTAACTGCTAACATTGATATTGTCATCAATTCAGTCAAATTGTAACTGCTGCATTCATGTGGTCCATTTGTAACGGTCCATTAAACATCATTTAAGTGTAAACCACAAACTCACATACGAGTATAAAAACCTAACATACTAACAAAATTCATTACACCGTTTTCATCTCTCTATTTTATCTCTCTTAAAAACACAAACACCTTTCTCTTTCTTTATAAAGCATTTAGCCCATCTATTTTTAAAAGTTTTAAAAAATTAAGTAAAAATGATTACTTTATTGAAAGATGTAAAACCATTAGAAAATATTCATCATACACATTTAAAAGCCTATAAAATCCTTTAATAGCTAAAACTTGTAACACTCCAAAACATGTAACAACCAATTAAATGGTAAAGTTGTAACGACACATATACGTTTTTTAAAACAGTCAACTTGTAACTGCTAACATTGATATTGTTATCAATTCAGTCAAATTGTAACTGCTGCATTCATGTGGTCCATTTGTAACGGTCCATTAAACATCATTTAAGTGTAAACCACAAACTCAAATACGAGTATAAAAACCTAACACACTAACAAAATTCATTACACTATTTTCATCTCTCTATTTTATCTCTCTTAAAAACACAAACACCTTTCTCTTTCTTTCTTCAAACCACCAAATTCCGCCGTCTCACATATCAGATTTTGCCGCCACTACCGTTTAGTTCTGCCGCCACCTTTGCCAACATCATGTGCTGTCAGCCGCTACCGCCGCCATTGTCTCCGCCGTCTGCCAAGCTAATGATCATGGCTTTGGAGGAATACGGGTACCAAAGCAGAAGAGGAATACGGGTACCAAAGAAATAGAGGTCTTCTTATTCCAGTGATGTTATTTTTCTTTAAAGGTGATGAAGGTTTTGGGGATGAATGAAGAGGGTTTAAGATGTTTAATTTGGATGATTTTGTTAAAATGTTTGATGACATCATGGTTAATTGTTGCAAGGATGATTTCAAGAAATGTTGAGGGCTTACATCGTTGATGTCAAATGCTAAGGTTTGATGGATTTGGATTTTTTTAGGGATAGAGTCTTATGAATTAATGATTGATCTGCAAAGCATCCGTGATCCTGAATCTATTAACTTTTGATGAAGTGGCTGAGATTTTTAGTTAGTTTTTTTTCATCATGTTATGTTAGTGATTTGGTGATTGTAGTTTTGAATTGATGATCGATGATGATGATGATAACCCGTTTGGGGTTTTATTTTGTCGAATTGTTAGAATTTTAATATTTGATTTGTGATTATTGGGGTGTTTGGAATTGTTCAATTTACTTAACTACTACTTACGTTCTACAGTAATTTTCTTTTGGACATATGAATTTAAGTTTTACAAACTTATTAGTACTTTGTTAAAAACTAGCCGGGTACCCGCGCAATGCGGCGGCGGGTACCCTGTGACTATATTTTGCGGCGAGCAAATGTTATCCGGCTAAGCGTTTTTCTAACGAAAAAATAAAGAATCTCTGCAGTAAGTACCAGTAAGAGTTGAGGAGTGAAAGTGAGGGTATATTGAGAGACTATTTTTGCTGTAACAAAAAACATTTGTGTGTGGGAGATATGAAATGGTTTGTGTGGATTTATATTATGGATGCGGTTACACATTTTTAATAATCATTATTGATAGTAATGATTTTAAGCGGTTACACGTTTTTAATAATTATTGGAGGCCGTTACAATGATGGTTTAAGCGGTTACACGTTTTTAATGATATTGCTTATTCTTTTTTTAAGATTTGAAAATGATAAACTTGGACAAATTCAATAATTATTTTTAACAGTGAACAATCACTACATAATAAAAAGAAAAAAAAAGAAAATTACTGTAGAACGTAAGTAGTAGTTAAGTAAATTGAACAATTCCAAACACCCCAATAATCACAAATCAAATATTAAAATTCTAACAATTCGACAAAATAAAACCCCAAACGGGTTATCATCATCATCATCGATCATCAATTCAAAACTACAATCACCAAATCACTAACATAACATGATGAAAAAAAACTAACTAAAAATCCCAGCTATTCATCAAAAGTTAATAGATTCAGGATCACGGATGCTTTGCAGATCAATCATTAATTCAAAAGACTTTATCCCTAAAAATTTCCAAATCCATCAAACCTTAGCATTTGACATCAACGATGTAAGCCCTTAACATTTCTTGAAATCATCCTTGCAACAATTAACCATGATGTCATCAAACATTTTAACAAAATCATCCAAATCAAACATCTTAAACCCTCTTCATTCATCTCCAAAACCTTCATCACCTTTAAAAAAATGATGTCACCAGAATAAGAAGACATCTATTTCTTTGGTACTCGTATTCCTCTTTTGCTTTGGTACCCGTATTCCTTAATAGCTATGATCATTAGCTTGACAGATGGCGGAGACAATGGCGGCGGTAGCGGCTGACGGCACATGATGTTGGCAAAGGTGACGACAGAAATAAACGGTAGTGGCGGCAAAATCTGATATGTGAGACGACGGAATTTGGTGATTTGAAGAAAGAAAGAGAAAGGTGTTTGTGTTTTTAAAAGAGATAAAATAGAGAGATGAAAATGGTGTAATAAATTTTGTTAGTGTGTTAGGTTTTTATACTCTTATTTGAGTTTGTGGTTTATGTTAGGGCCTATTTATCCACTAATAGTTTACACTTAAATGATGTTTAATGGACCGTTACAAATGGACCACATGAATGCATCAGTTACAATTTGACTTGTTGACAGAAATAATGCCTAAAACGTTATTAATATTTTTCGACCTCTCTAAGTTTTGATAATCACAAAATGTAAAAACGTTCAATGTAAAATTAAATATAAACAAGTAATTGGTAGTAAATTTTTATTTTGACAAATTAAACACTTAAAGGTATGAATAAATAAATGCTTAATGCATTTTATGATCAAAAGATTTTTTATTTAACCTCACATTTTTTATAAAAATGTCACAAACATTTTTATAACTTTTACAAAACATTTTTAGATTTAAAAGAAATATTTTATTCAAATAAATATTTTAAATCCAAATTTTCTACCTAAAAACGGTTAGAAATATTCCAGAAAACACCTCCCTTGGAAAAGACAAAAAAGGGGAGCTTCCTGGCATGGCCAGACCCCTTAAATACACGGGCGGTCCCCTTAAATATAAGGGGGCCGACACCCTAATTAAGGGGACCGACCAGACAAAAAGGCTCCCTAGTTTGCCTATAAATACTGGACTGTTTCCCACTGATTTTCTCACCTTTTGCACTCATTCTTTTCTATCTAAAATCAGTCCACACATCTTCTACAATCCTTTGATCATTTAACCTTTAGATTTTGTTTCCAAGTGATCCAAGCTTAATTCCTCAAGTGCAAGAGAAGAATACTTCTTATCATCAAGTCAAGAAGTGTTATAGTTTAGTTGGTGTTGTTGTGAAGTTGTGTTATATTTTGTAAATCATATGTGTATATTGTGAAGGTATGTATTGTAGTTGTTTATAATAATTAGATTGTGGTGATCATTGTAAGTATAGTTAGATCAGAGTGATCTTTGTAAGTAGTGTTAGATTAGTGTGATCATAATAATGTCTAGGTGTAGTGAAGTTGTGAAGCGTAGTAAAGTTGTGAAGTGAAGTGAAGTAGTGAAGTGAAGAGAATGTGTGTAGTGAAGTGAAGTAGTGAATTGTTGTGAAGTAACGCGATTAGTATTTTAGTCCTCAAAATACAAAAGTTGTGTTAGATTGGTTCTAGCTAGGATTAGAACTCGACATTTGGCTTAGTGTCGGAAATCAGTGTAAGCTTAGTTGTGTACGGTTTTCTTCGCCTAAAGGGAGCTTGTTGACATAGTGAAGAGAACTCTCGAGTTTGATGCTCAGGGAGTGGAGTAGGGCGAAGAGGTGCTTCGTTACCGAACCATTATAAATCCTTGTGTTGTGGTTTGATCTTTCTAACTATTATCTCTTGTCTTTCATATTATTTATTTACTTATTTGTATTGTTCATATTGTGCACATATTGAGATCAAATAAAGTCGAATCTTAGTTTTTATAAACAAACTATATATAAATTAAAAAAAGCGGTAAACTATTCAACCCCCCTTCTAGTTTTCCATAATTGGTATCAGGAGCCACGTCAAACAAGAGTTTTAAAATAAATTGTATTTTAAAACTTGAATCGATCTATGGAATCGGAAATATATTTAGAAAGGCAATCTATGCAAAGACCATCACTGTTTGAAAGTGATGGGTTTATTTATTAGAAAAATAGATTCAAAACTTATGTGAAATCAAAAGATCTAGATCTTTGGCATGTTATTACCTTTGGTGATTTTCCTCCTATTCAAAATAATCCCGAAACTAAAAAGCATGAAATTGTACTGTTTTATAAACAAAACGATGATCTTAAAAATTAACTTGCTAAAAATAATGAAGCCAAAATGGTGATTTATAATGCTTTGCCACGTAAAGAATACGAAAGAAGTTTTATGTGCAAAACCGCAAAAGAAATTTGGGATACTTTGTTAATCACTCACCAAGGTGATAGTGAAGTCAAAGATAACAAAATAGATCTTCTTGTTCAACAATATGAACAATTTACGATTCTGAAAGAGGAATCGATAGATAATGTTTTTGCTAGATTTAACACTATTATTACTAGTCTAAAAGCACTTGATGAAGGTTTTTCTAGCAAGAATTATGTTAGGAAATTTCTTAGGGCACTTCATCCTAAATGGCGCGCAAAGGTTATGGCTATTGAAGAGTCGAAGGATTTAACATCACTATCGCTTGATGAACTTATTGGAAACTTGAAAGTTTATGAAGTGATAATAAAGAAAGATTCTGAAATGGTTAAAGGCAAAAGAGAACAAAATAGATCTCTTGCCTTAAAAGCTAAAAAGGAATCTAGTGATGAAGATAGTTCGACCTCCGATAGTGAAGACGAAGAATACGCCATGGCCGTGAGAGACTTCAAGAAATTTTTCAAAAGACAAGAAAGATTCGTAAGACATGATGAAAGAAAGTCATCCCAAAGAAATAAAGATGACAAAAATAGCAAAAGCGAAAGGAAATGCTTCAAATGTGGAGATCCAAATCATCTCATCGGAGAATATCCAAAACTATCAAGAAACTATAATCAAAGAGCCTTTGTTAGAGGATCATCGAGTGATAGCAACGAAGATAAAGAAGAAAAGACTAAGGACGAAAAATGTCTTATGGCTAAAGCATCTAATGAGGTACTTTCCGAAACCGAATTCTTTAGTGATGACCAATCATCATTAGATGAACAAGACATAGATAGTGAATAAAATCAATTATGCAAAATAGGTCTAAAAGTTATGGCTAAAAATAAATCACTAAAACAAATTAAAAATCAATTATACAATAAAGTGCTAGAACTAAAAACCAAATTATCTAGATTAGAAAAGGGCAAGGAGGCTAATGAAGAATCTAACATATGTCAAGACCTTAGGATTGAAAATGAAAAGCTTACGGAAGAAATTTCTAAGCTTAATCGATTTAATAATAGTAGTCACTCACTTAAGAAAATAATAAGTCTTTAAAAACCATCCGGAGATAAAACCGGTCTAGGATTTAATTTTACCAACGGATCAACTAGTGAGACTAAACAAGTAAATTTTGTAAAGTAAGAAGAGGTTGAGTCTAAAGAAAAATTAGTAGAATTAAACTAAAGCCCAAAACCAAAATTTATGCATATAAACAATACTAAAATACCCATTACAAGTGACGGCGAAGTAAAACGTTTTTATAAGCCTTCCTTAAAACCCGGAGTCGGATTACTAAACCTAAAATGAGATCTAAAACTCCACCTCTGAAAAAAACTAATAACCCTCAACCTCCGTCTAAAACACCACAACCTAGGAGAGATCAAGGTAGACAAAATTACCCTAATAATAATCATTCAATGTGGAATTATTCACAACAACCAAACTTTTCTCTGTGGAGAATATGTCCATCCTATATGTATCCGAATCAAATGCAACCTATGCAAAATATGTTCGGAACTAACAATTTTGGACCTATGAGACATTGGGGACCAAGTGGTTGAGTCATTACAACATTTAAGTTGACTTGTTCATGAATATTTCTTGGAATCCAAAGAGTGAATACATTATTAAAATCTTATGACGGGTTTACCAAAAGATTTCTCTTTCAAAGCTTGCGCACTTGAAGATGTTGAAGAAAACACATTGTAGGCAAGGGGAATGTCTTCTTTCTAAACTTACATCTTAGAACATTAGATTATGTTTTAAATGTTAAATGACTATATATTATTATTTTACATGTAGTATATACTAAACAAATAAGTTATAGTTAATAGAATATAATTTAAGCTTGTGGAAATAGTGTAGTCACTAGAAATGTCATTTGTTGGTTTTCTAGAATTAAGAGAATTTATTCATTATGAACTCGTCTCTCACGTAGTTGAATTAAGATTCTCTATGTACCACTATAAAATGGAAATCTTCTATGTCCATTAGTAAGCGAACAATCACGGAGATGAAGACAAGTGAGTTATGGTAATTATAAACATAAGAAATAGATTAGTTTACATCTTACACTGCCGTTAACTACAACTACCGGAAAGGCATGACATCAAAATATTATGGATGAAACAAACTCCCTTCGACTACGTCGTCCGCCTCGTCTACACGTCTATAATAAACTACGTCTATCGGAATCCTCTCATCAAGCTTTAACTCTATTCTATCATTCTATCGTCACATATTTATCATCTCTCAAATACTCTAAATCGTAACAATTAATTATTTCATCCGAAGTAATTAATTTATTCAATTGACAAGAATTGATTGAAACGTCCATAAATCCATCGTTAAATCTTCTCTCGCTTGACAACATTGATTATGCTCATCATGAAGTAATCAAAGTATTTTTTTAATTAACGAAAGGTTAATTAAAAATGTCAATTAAATTTCGTTAATCATCTCTAAACCACCTCTCGATCCAAAAATCTTGACAACTTAATTATTTCATTGGAAATTATTTAAGTTTACTTAATGATGACATCAAATAACGTCTATTTTATTACATCATTTATCCCATGTTATTAACTCATTTTGTATAGTTATTGCAAAGAATTGTTACTTAATCGTCAATATTTGAGAATTACAGTAATTATGGAGTAATTGGTGAAACTTAGCAAAAGGCCGTTTTGGAGCTTAAATGAAGATATTTTGAAGATTACTATTCTGAAGACCAATACGCCGTATCCATCAAGGAAGATACGGCGTATCCGTGCCTGCACTCACCAAAGACCACAAAGGAATGAAGATCAATACGTTGTATCCAGAGGACTCAATACGCCGTATTCAAGATATGGAATCAATATAATGTTCTGGAAGATAACAAACGTGGTCCCCATTCTAAGAAATCCCCAATACGCCGTATCCAACACTTGGATATGCCGTATCCAACCGACTTCCAGACCTTATAAATAGAAAACTCAAAAAAAAAAAACAGTTTTAATGTCTGAAAAGTATATTCTTGATACCTAAACACAAAAGTCAGTTTTAGAAGAGAAAAAGAGCATAAAGGTCGAGCTAAAAGTTATCAATTCCATAGGAGACATACGTGTAATTCCATATTATATTAGTAATCGTTTCAATTTTTGGTATCATTTCTTAACAAACGTTAGCTTTACCCTTGGCTAAATAAAACTGCTCCGTGGTATTTCTTATGACTTTGATGGCTAATACCTTCGGTATTAGCCATTATTATGAAAATTAGGAATGTTTGGTATTTGTTTACTTGAATTTCTTGATTTAACGATGAAGTGCTTGTTTAGTATATCAATTTATCTTTGTTTACGGCGCGCATTGATGCGACCTAATCATTCACTGGATCTAGTGTAGCGGACCAAGTAGATCTAGATCCAGGAAGCTTTCCCATATAGTATTTATACATCTAGAATATTAGTTTACATAAAATATTGTCCTTCTAATCTATGTCCTAAAGATACGCTTCGATCTAACTATTAAATGGAAATTGCCAATGGTTTATTGATCGTGTTGACTAGCAGGTGACCTAGATAATTCAACAAGTAATTCTGATTCCATTGGATAGTTGACAATGGGTGACTACTAGTGTATAGATTGCCATTAAGAGGTAAGTGGGTAAAGTCTCTATGAGCTAGGGTTTAACAAGATCACCATTGCCTTAATCCCTAAGATAGATTATAATCAGCAAATAAGGATGCTGTTGTCGGATGCTTTAATTATGACAAAATTATTGTGTCTAGGTCTTAGGATGATGTAACGCCTAAGTCTACGAATGATATGCCACCTCGAGAGAAGAAATCATGCACTTTAAAAAACAAACCAACGTTCTAAAATCAGATTTTTTATAATGGTTAATTACGATTTTCCTTATAAATCTTCGACTGCTCTTTTATCTTTTGTTAATTAGTTTGCGTGGGTAACAATGCCTTGAATTGATTATAGACACCAACCAAACCGTGCCAGTCTCTCAGGCTGAAAACCCCCTTTTTCCCGTTAGAATTAGGATTTAGACTGACATAGGTTTATAAACCAAGATATTAATTAAATTGATAGATTTAACCTCACTCTCAGTGATCAACACCCTACTTACCAACGAAGCTACATCTTGACCGGGTACACTGCCTGTGAAAGTGTTGTTATTAGTTTAGTCGGCAAAATATAAATTTAAAACTTAAAGCAATAAAATATAACCACACACTACAACACATCAAGTTTTTGGTGCCGTTGTCGAGGAGTGTAAAATTAATCTTGATTTTTATTTTGATATTTTAGGTTTTAGCATTAGATTAGATCTAACCCCTAAGATTAGTGTAATTTAGATTAGTGTATATTCTTGTATATTCTGTAATATTTGTATAATTGTTAGTTTAGTTTGCTTGTATATTTGTGTGTTTAATTGTTTGTGTATTTAATTATTTTCTTGAATACACTGTTCTGGTCGACAGTTGAATACAGCGTATCCAATTCCACTGAATACGGCGTATCCAGTTCTCTGTCCAATACAGCGTATTCATCTCAACAGATTAATACGGCGTATCCACTTCAATTGGATACGGCATATCGATCATCTGGAACAGAACCTGAAATACTTGATTTTCGTCTAAAAAATTTTCCTACCTTCTTTCAGAACAAATCCTACTGATTGTTTATCCCTTGTTTTAGGTAGAGCATGACAAGGAGTTCGGTAAACAAACTATACACACCTTACAAAGATCCTGAACGAGAATTTCGATCATCAAGGAGACACTTCAAGTCACTAAGCCTTGACGAATTAAGATCACCGGATTTCAATCTACTTTTTGTCCAAGAGAACTCGGAGGAAGAAGAAGAAGAAGCAATGGCGGAAACAATGGAGCAATACATGAGCAAGACCCGAACAGACTATGGATCGAGAGTCGCTAGGCCTAAAATTGATAACAAAGATCAATTTGAATTGAAAGGACAATTTCTTAAGGAGCTTTGAGAAATCACATTTGGCGGTTCGGATAATGAAGATGCTAATGAACATATTAAGAAAGTTCTCAAAATAGTTGACTTATTCCATGTTCCTAACATCACTGTGGATCAACTGATGCTCCGAGTCTTCCTTATATCCTTAACTGGAGCCACAAGTCGTTGGCTAAGAAATGAACCAACTGGTTCAATCAAAACTTAGGAAGATCTTAAAACTAAGTTTTTGAACAAATACTGCCCACCTGGTCGAACTGCGAAGAAAATGGAAGAAATTAACAACTTTCAACAAGAGCCAGATGAAACCCTTTATCAAGCATGGGAGCGCTTTAAGGAACTCTTGATGAAGTGTTCTCAACACTATTTGACCGAGATGTAGGAGGTGATTTTGTTTTACAATGGGTTGGATGTTCAAACATGACAAATTCTTGATTTAAGAGGTGCCGTTCCAGCTAAAACTGCTGCAGATGCCAAAACAACCATCCAAGAAATGGTTGAATACTCTTAAAAATGGCACAATGGAACATCTAGAGGAAGAAGTACTGATACTACTAACGGATTGGCTGTAATACAAGCACAATTAAACAATCTTGTAAGAGAGACCAAGAAAGTGAATGAAAAAGTTTATGCTGCTCAGGAATGCCCACAAAAAGAAGAAGGTAAAACCCTAGAAGAAGCTTACTACACGCAATTTGGTGGGCCTTTTCAAGGAGGGGGATATAGAGCAACTGCTCCAGGATACTATCAAAGGAACAACACCAATCCTTTATTCCAAGAACGAAGGCAATCTATGGAAGATACCCTGAGCAAATTTATGATTGAATCGGCAAAGAGACACGAAGAAAACTCTAACTTAATCAAAGAAATCCGAGCTTCGACAGATGCTACCATAAGGAACCAAGGAGCATCAATCAAAACTTTAGAAATCCAAATCGGGCAAATGAACAAGGTACTACAGGAAAGAGGATTTGGAAGCCTACCAAGCTCAACTGAAACAAACCCGAGTAACCAAGTCAAGTCGATTTCAATCACTATTGAAGCTGATTCAAATTCGATACGCCGTATTAGATCAAACCAATACGCCGTATCCACTAGACTAAATAGTAAACTGGTATACAAGTCAAGACAAACGACGGTTCCTTTTCTTAGTCGTTTGGAGGATCATTACTATAAAGAAGAGAGGAACTATGGACCAAAATTCATGGAAGCTTATGGAGCTTCACTGATCAATAACACCATACCCTAAAAGGAGAATAACCTAGGGAGTTTCACTTTACCTTGCTTTATTAATGATTTCTATTTTTGACAACACCCTAGTTGACTTAAGAGCTAGCGTTAGTGTTATGCCT
>BQNB010175684.1:0-13135 GCA_026074375.1 Tanacetum coccineum
CATATAAACGTGTGCGTCCCCTTAGGCTCGAAAATATTTTCGGACATATATTAATTCATATATGGTCATAATCCAACAATTATAGCAATCTGACATCCATGGTTCTTTATATAGGTAACACCTGTTAATACTTCATTTTCACTCTATATTCTTCTTGGTAGGGTGAGCGCTGTTTGATTTGGGCCAAAACCAAAAACCAAACCGAAGTATTATTTTTTTTTACACATCCATAACTGAATACCGATTGGTTTTTGTTGGTGTTGTTTTTGGTTTTATAACGGGCTTTGGTTTGCCTTCCCGATTAACAGTTTATATTTGGACTTTACGAACTCGACTGATACGTGTTCGAAGTTAAATGACCAAGTCAAACAAGACCCAACTTAGTCAAATATCATCAAAGATAACATGTGCATGATTCATGAACGTGTAGTAGGATTTTGCATGCATTTTGGAAGAAGTGGTTAGTTACCACATTTCATTTGTCCCACGGTTAGGATAGTTAAGAAAAAAGGAGAGAAGAAAAGAAATGAAAAGTTAGTTCAAAGTAGTAAAAGTTTAGTAGTTAGTTTAATTATGTATTAGGAGAGTGATCATCTCAAATCGATCTTCTATCAATGGTGCTTTCATTCCAACGTACTATGCCTCCATCAATCAAAGAGTCCATGGCCTTCATGGCTAAAAACATCGCAAAACTTATCGCTACCAACACCTTACACAATGAACAACTAGCCGCATCAAACGCCAAACTCGAACTTATCAACAAAGAACTTACAACCGCTAATGCACAGCTATTGGCTATTATTAGCAAAACCACGGCTCAGCTTCTCACCGCCTCATCACCTGTTAACAAGATAGAAAACATCACAACCCTAAACACACCAACAACGATCCTTCTGTTGTCAATCATAACACCACCACTGCACAACGAGGAGCAAGACAAAACCGAGACTGGCAACCCGATTCACCATATGATACAAGTCCAACCGAAAAATTCCCTCAAACCACGCGGCACCGCCCTATCCATTATAAGCGCCACAAACCGATCAACTAATTTTCGTAGCACACAAAATCAAAGTGTTGGACTACCATTGCAATGTCGTGCCACCATCGATATCCAAGCCTATTGCCAATGAGGACTATGTTTTTGTTGCTTGAAAGTGTCTCTTGCCTGTCATCAATGTTGTCCACCAAAGCTTGTTTTCCTTCGCATCGAACCGAAACCACCTTGGAAGCCACGTGACACAAGATATAACGCCATGAGTCTTGAGGACAAGACTCGTTTTCAGGCACGGAGTATTGATACGTGTTCGAAGTTAAATGACCAAGTCAAACAAGACCCAACTTAGTCAAATATTATCAAAGATAACATGTGCATGATTCATGAACGTGTAGTAGGATTTTGCATGCATTTAGGAAGAAGTGGTTAGTTACCACATTTCATTTGTCCTACGGTTAGGATAGTTACATGCATCCTTTTAGTATTTAAATGTAACTTTGTATTACAGAAGAAAGCAGAGAAGAAAAGAAATGAAAAGTTAGTTCAAAGTAGTAAAAGTTTAGTAGTTAGTTTATTTATGTATTAGGAGAGTGATCATCTCAAATCGATCTTCTATCATCGACCCAATAAATGTTCTTTTTCTTTGATTTCTGCTAAAGTGCTAATCGTAAGTCCAGTTATGCCAAGCCAAACAAGGGGTGAGCAGAAAACTCGAATAAACCGAAAACCGAGATTGTACCGAACCGAAAACAACTTAACTGAACTAATAACCGAACCGAATTTGCTAAAATTGAACCGAACCGAACTACAAATTCGGTTTTCGGGTTTGATATGGGTTTGATAATCTGAACCGAAAACCGAATTTATATATATATATATATATATATATATATATATATATATATATATATATATATATATATATATATAAGGACTATTAAGATTTTATCTCGATATAAAAAATCACTTTGTATGTTGATTTTTTTTTTTGCTAAATATGTAATTATATTTTTTTAAATAAATGGTGTAATTCAAGTTAATCTAAAAACCGAATCAAATTTAAATTCGGTTTTCGGTTCAGTTCGGTTTGACCCAAAAAAATATTTTAACCGAACAACCCGATAACCGAACCTATCAACACCCCTAAGCCAAACAAAATTATAAAAATTGAAGTTTGTGACTATCATCGAGTTATGAGAAGTATAAAGTTACGTGCAAGCAACTTATAATCGATCACGCCAACCTTCGAATGAAAATGTTTTATCTGGTTTGAGTTTGTGTGACGATAAGTTTAAATCTCATCGTGGGTCAAGCGATTAAAAAGTTAAAAACCATAACTACAAAAAAATAAAAAATTAAACCTAACAAAATATAACCAAAAAGCTTTATCTACCCAATAAGTTGCAAAGATCACGAATCCAACAATATTTAAGAGGTGTTTGTTATGTGGATTTTTACTAAAAGGGTTAAAACGATGCTAAAGTCTATATTTTAATTTACAAATGCACAACAAATACAAATTTTGCACCAAATCAAAACCCGACTCCAAACCATACAAACACACTCTTTAAGGCTAGAGGTAATGGTCACCTTGGCTCACCTTGTCACATCAGCTTCACCTCAGCTTTCTCTCTCCTCTCACCTCACCTCACCTGTCAAGTGTTTTGGTCACTTTGTCTCACCTTTCATACCTATTTTTTAATTTAATTTTACATTAATTAATAAATCGTAAATATCAATGTAAACGTAAACGTACGAAATTAAAAACGTAAACCGTACGAAACAAAAAACTTTTATTCATAAATTTAAGACTTTTATTCATAATTAAAGACAATACATAAACTTAAACGTACGAAATTAAAAACAATACATAGATAAACTTAAACGTAAACTAATATGGCAAATTATACTTCGCCTTGATCTCCGCCCTCATTGCTTCCATATGAGCGAGCTGCACCCCAGTCAAGTGATCATATGGTTGCATATAGAATCTCATGTCTTCTTGACGTTGTCTATATGCCTGCAATTCGAACTCTCGTTCACGAAGTTCCACCTCCCTCTTCTTAATCTCAAAATAAGCAGCGCGTTCATCTTTTTTCATTGCAATGGCACTTGCGGTTTGCGTTGCCAACTCGGAGACCATCAACCTAGCCAATGTTTCGTCATTCATATTCATCGACGATCCTGATGATCCGACCCCTTTCTTCTTCGAGCCTCTCGCTTTGTCCCTGCCCATTGTTCTTGGAATTTCCTGCACTTCATTTTCATCATCATCTCCAGCATCGACATTCAAGTTAATACTAGCATCACCAGATTCCGTGTTGAACGAACTAGACCCAGATGTCTTGCTTTTCTTACTAGATTTTGAGTACTTTGGAACTACTTGTTTCAACCATTTCGGGCTATATTTTAAAACCTCCCAACAATGACGAAGTGTAAACGGTAATCCAAATTCAGCTTCATAGTCAAGAAGTGCCTTATTAAAGTAGTCTTCGTCTCCAGCTCCACTTTCCTGAGCCATACGCGCAACGTTATCATGCACTCCACAAAATCTAGCCACGTTCGGGCGAACCGTCTTCCATTTCCCGCACACCATATCATACGTTCTTTTGTCACTATTTGTTTTCTTGTGTACGTAATCTTTAACCTCTGTCCAGAATCCATCAGTTTTCCTTGCGTTGCCTTTGGCACTATTTTCAGATACGTGAACCCATCCTTTACACAACGCAATTTCTTCCTCATTGGTCCATGGAGTGCAACGAGGTACTTCCTCGTTTCGAACAGTGGTCGTCCTCTTTTGGCGTCTTCTAGATGGCTTTGGTTGTGGTGGGGGGGTCACTTCGACGGGAGAATCCTCACGAACCGTGTTTTGATACATATCTTCCGAAAATTGAGGTGAGTACAACTCTTCATTTCGAAAAGAATGAATGGGAGACAAGGGTTGTTCGGTATGTCGTTGTGATGATGAACCACCCATTTGGGTTTGTGAAACGTAGTTCGTGTTATTGAATGGGAAAGCCGGTGGTTGCGAGGAGTATTCGTGAAACGCGTTGCTTTGTGAGAATTGTGTAAACGCGTACGGGTATGGTTTCGGTGCCCGTCCGAGTGCCGGGTTTCGGTAAGGTTGGTTCGGGTAAGGTTGGTTATAATAATATGATTGTGGCCGTAAGTTTTGTTGGTTCGGTGATGGGTTTGCGAGAGAAAACGTGTCGTCGGGTGTTGCGGGTGAGTTTTCGATATTTTGGCGTTGACGTTGGTTGTTGTTTCGGGGAGTCTTATCGTGAGACATTTTGTTGGATAGTAATAAGAAATAATAGAAGTTAAAAATATTGGTGATAATGTATAAAATTGAAGAAGATGTGTTTAAAAAAGTGAAAATAAGTGGGTATTTATATAGATAAAATGAGGATAGTTTGAATTTTTTTTATACACATTCAAACGGTCGGATATAGGGCCCACCACTATACACAGGTTACAAAATGTAACCAGCTCACCGGACCTTTTCTTTTTTCTTCTCCCTGGCGCGTGAGCCAATGCATGTGTTTTGGGGTATGACACGTGAGGCCCCACCTCACTGGGCACCCTCACTGCCATTACCTTCAGCCTAAGTTGCAAGGTCGCAAATCCTGAGTCTAATGATCGTCCCCATGCTACTTGTAATATTAATTTATCTACTGTAGTTATTTAATAATTCATAGATGGTTTTAGGATTTGGTGTTGAAGATGACATAAAGCATGAAGATATATTTTTCCCAATTTAAAGATTGTCTCTAATATGGATATCAAATAAGAGTGGTAGGGATAATATAAATTAGAGAGATTGGAGTCTAAACCCATGTGAGATCGTAGATATTTAGGGTGTGTTTGTTTCATTAAGATGTTTTGAGTCTGAATCTGACTATCACATCTTATTGGTAAGAGGTGGTTATAAAGTCTGAATCGGAATGAAATAATGTTGTTTGTTTTTAATAATTGTCTGAATGATTTTTATTGTTTATTTTTTAAAGTATATATTAAACCATAACAATACGATGAATAAGAAACCTGTGTAAACATGAAATAAAACATATTGATCTTAAATTTACCACAATAATAAACCATTAAATAAATTATCTTAATACATATCCAAAATTTAACATAGTAAAAAACTATTACACGAATTATTTTAAAATAAAACATGAGTTTAACGCAGCGAAGCAACAATTAACTAACGTATTTAAAATCAAATAATTCAAGACCTAGCTTGCATTATTTCTTTCATTATTTTTCGGTTTTAAAAGCATCGATTGTACGGTCAGTTTATATTCGAAAGCAACATTTTGGTCTTTAGGTCTTTCGAAATACATTTTCATTTACGATCCTAAGTATATAAGACAACTACACTCATAAGTCACAACTCTTGCAAAAAGAAAAAACTAACCACTACAATGTGGCACACACCAATTTAGTCCAATAACAATTTGCTAAATTCAAAATTCCGGCCCACTATTTTTCTCAATGTGAGCTGACCTATAGCCCTAAACTAAAACCTAAACCTAGATATAAAAGTCTCACTACCTAATATATTCTCATCTCATAAGCCTCTATTTTCAAACCAAATGCAACCACCACTGTGAATCCTCACGTCAAAAGCCAACATCACAAAAATAACACATCGCTTATGCTTTCTTTCTTTTCTAAACCGATTAACATGCAATCTCAACTTCTTTTCTTTTAAAACCTAAGATGTATTCTAGACCAAATACTTTGGAAACTATAACCACAAACCAATGACATAAAAACAATAATCATTTTTAAGGACATGTTCTTTTAATGGTTTAGGTAATATTTTTATTTACTTTGAAGCAAAGATCGATGATGGGTTATCTCAGAGCATGGGTCTGGAACCGGTGGAACTGGAACCAGAACCGATGGATTCGAGAACCGAATTTTTTAGAAAAGTAGAAACCGAGAACCGACCCAAGAACCGAAAAATCTCAAACTCAAGAACCGAAACCGAAACCGGCGGTTCTGGTTACGGTTCGGTTCTTCTTGGTTCCAGCCCGGTTCTTGGTTCCGATCCGGTTCTTTAGTTATTTTGCTCATCCCTACTCCATTGTTTGATAATGATTTTAATGGATTAAAGCTTAGGGTTTAAGGTGTTTGGCTGTGTTTTTAAAGTATGCTACTAGGGTTTTTATTGGTAAGTATAATTTAGGATTAATTGCCCCTAATTTAAATATGGAAAAAATGACATAATTTTAAAATATATCACCCTAAAAGGAGAAGAGATATGAAATTGCCCTTAATTTAGGATTAATTGCCCCTAATTTAAGTATGGGAAAATTACATAATTTTAGAATAATTGGGTATTCGGTTCTGGAACCGAGAACCGGTGGAACCGACCCAAGAACCGAAAAATCTCAAACTCAAGAACCGGAACCGGCGGTTCTGGTTCCGGTTCGGTTCTTCTTGGTTCCAGTCTGGTTCTTGGTTTCGATCCGGTTCTTTGGTTCTTTTGCTCATCCCTACTGTCAAATCTATAAAGATTTTCTGTAAAATCTTTGTTTTTTCTTGTTTATGTTATATATTTTTTTCTTTGTTTTATTTATTTGCAAAACACAAACAAAACTTGGTCTGGCTGAAGATTCTTCAGTCTTAAGAGCCGGTAAGACCTAATCACCACCTCTTACTTGGGTAAGATGTATGCCCTATTACCGCGTCTGACTCACCATAAGAAAACAAATAAACCCCATGTCTAACCGCGTCTGACTGGGTTAGATTCAGAGGCGGTCAAACGTTTTTTTATAAAAACAAACACACCCTTAGTATTTGTTTTCTTTAATTGTAGTTCATGTTTTTTATGGTTGCGGTCCTCCATCTTGGAGCCCGTCTTTTTGTTAGGCCTTTGGCCTTTGCTGATCATTATTGAAATTCTTTGCTTTTCAAAAAAAAAGTGTTGAATTCGAATTAATATTTGGATTTGAATTTAATGTAGAATAAAGAAAAAAATATTAAAAATTAATTTTTTAAGTTATGAAAAATGAAACTGATATATTAGAAAAGAGATGAGAACAATTTATACTTAAAAAAATCCTCGTAAAATATAAATATGAATAATGCATAGCTTAGAGTATAGTGTTAGTGTTGGTAATTTTAATGTTATCAACTATTTTATGTAGTGTTTTACTTAAGACCAATGGCTTTATACAAGTTTAGCTCAAGAAGGGTTAAGAGGTGTGGAGTCACACTCGTCACAGTTAGCTTGATACCGCCACGACAAAGATATTAGAGGCTAAATAAACCCTAATGCCCTAAACCCACAAACTGGGCTTGGGCTTATTTAGCCTCTAATAAAAGATATAGGCGTCAAAAGGTTGCCCTCCTTACAGGATCAAGGGGCAGCGCTTCTTGCGGGGTCAAGAGGCATATTTATTTTAAAAGATGAATGTTAGGGTGTGTTTGGTATATGATTATGGGAATCACTCAATCATAATCATATTCATTGTAAACGTTTGGTTGAGGGATATGAGAATGAAGGTATGAAAGTATGATCATAGAACCATAGTTGTGGAGATAGGTACCTTTGGGTGGTATTTCTTGTGAGATCATTTTATCTTTTTTTTAACCACAAATTCTTTTATTAACTTATACATTCATTCTTATTTTTATCATTTGTATATTAAAATTTTAACAAATTGCCTCAAACCTATAGTGATTCACTAAACACACTAAACAACAATTTATATAAATAATGATATATGTTTTCATTTCATCTAAACATCAAACTCATAGCTATAGTTATTCATATATGCATACCAAACGCACCCTTAGATTTACATAAGTTTTTAAAAATAAATTCATCATTAATGATGTGGATGCAAATAAAAGAAAAAGTAGAAAATAAATAAAGAGAATACCATAAGTTAACATAATACATTACTACGTGGATATTTTTTTTAATTTATGTGGATATTTTTTTTTTAAATTTATGTGGATCTAGCATTAGTAATTTCAAACCTCACTAATCTGTTAAAGTTTGCATAAAATATTGTTTAGAGGTTCAATATCCATGTGTAAGAGCTGTGATTTCACCGTTATTCTCAATCCTCAACCTAAAAGGTGGATGATAAATGGGGGTGTGCTTGATTCCAACAAAGAAATGGTAAAAGAAAATGCAAATGGTATACTAAGAAATGCAATGGGAGGTTTTTATTGCATTATTGTTGCTTGGTTAAAATGGTATAAAAATGAATTTTTTTTAATATATAAAAATAGCAACAAACAACAAAATATAAATCTGAAAGTATCTTTTAGAATTTATCAAAGCATCGCTCACATAATCTTAATAACATACATCTATTTGTATAGGTATCAATTCCACGAAATAGATATTGCAAAAAGAAATTTCTGTAAACCAAACAACAAATTACCAAATAGTTTTTGTTCAAACAATAATTACCAAATAGTTTTGAAACACTTGAAAGTACTAGGTATGAATGTTAATATCAAAAATTTACAAGACGTTTGCATGCTAAAATCTATATCTTGTACCCAGTTCTTGAATATAGTTACTCGCATTAGTTACAAATTAACTATAGAATTTTGTGGTAATAATCAAATTAAGTTTTTAATTAAAAAAAAAGAATTGTTGGAAAGGAAAAAAAAAATAGTGGGCGGTTGAGTTGGTGGTTAAGTGGGTAATGAATACCATAATCTCCAATTTATAGGGTAATGATGGCTCATTACCTTGTTTAGGGTCATTTCATTATAGTAAACCAAGCATAACTAATTATTATCTTTCTCATTCCTTACCCTCTAATACTCTCAACTAAGCACGCCAAATATATTTAAATTGGTTCGATTTAGGGGGTGTTTATTTTTTCTTAATGAACTCTTTGGTAACATTTTCTTTCTCAACTAGGATTGACTTTTGTTTCTTTTTTGCTTATCCCAAAGTGATGTCTTGAATACTAATGGTGCAAAATCCTATCTCTTTCCTATCTAGGACACTTTACATACCCTTTATTTTTTTATCTTCTATTTTCATCATCATCAATATTCAACTGTGACCCTTTAGTCTTCTCTCACCACCAATAAATTTCTTCCTTCCAACCTCCATCACCACCGGAGCTGTCACCCCAACCACCCTTCTCGTCGGCGACTTTCTCATCGAAGTTTAGTTTTTTCCCTCAATGCTTACTTCTTCACTTTGATGTCACTTTCCTCTAGGTTTTGCCATTTGCTTAAATCTTCAACTTTTTTTAATGGTGGAATCATAGTTATAGAGAAGATGGTTACCAGTTAAAAGTTTTTTTTTTCTAATACATTTTGGTCAAAAGAAAACAAGGCCAGATTTGTGTATTATGAATATGTTTTTGTGGTTTAATGTAATAATAAGTAAACTTGGGGTTTTTCATGAATTTTGTGTTCTATATCCAAATATCTAAAATTTATTCTAATATTTGCAAGGTCAGATGTGGGTTTTATATACAAATAGAACAGAACATGGTCACTAAAGAAAATAATTTGTTTACTGATGTTGCAATGCGCATACAAGTCATTACTTGATTTTATATATTGATTCAATTAAATGTTAAAATGGTAATTTATTTAATTAATATTTGTCAATAAGAAAGAAAAAGAAACACAAAATTTTTATACAGGACCAACTGCAAACAGAGAGCATTTTGCAAAAAGAAGCTTTTTCCAAACAGATAAAAAAAAGAAACAGCCATTGTTCTTTTTTCGTCCAACACTAAAATCGGAATGAAATTTTCCAATTAAACCGTCAGTTTTTAGTTCCGGTTGATTTATTTGATTCGGGTTTGACTTTTATTCATGCGTTTTGATGTACATATTTTGCTTTGTCATGAGTTTTTTTAAATGACTATTGTGTTTCGGAATAAGTAATATAACAAAATGAGTTATTCTAGAAATATTTAAATTATAATATCATCTCTTTTGCTCTATGAATAAAATCACTAGAAAGAAGTCAAAGTTAACGTAAAAAATGGTAACTAGGCTATCCTTCTCTTTCTAACAAGTTCGACATCATGAAATGAAAAGAAAAACATACAAATTCGTTAAGTGGCTCGAACCCTCAATGCATACGACTTCCTTCTGAGTCACCACATCCTTCGTCGTTCCTAAACCTGTACACACTGTCACGAACACCTCGTCTTCCTTCTCCAATTGTATATTTTTCCATCTTTAATAAAAGAAAATTTGTGTTATCTATTAACCCACCATTTGTGTCTATTTGGCAAGGTTAATGAAACTTGGTGTTCTTGTTGGTGGTTATAAGCCCATAACAGGGTGAAGATTATCACTTTGAATCGTGTTATCACTTTTTAAAGTAAACTATTCGACTCTATTGCCTGGTTATCACGAATATCTACTTGCGATAAGATCAAGTGTATGTTATTGAATTAGGCACAAATCAATAACCCTTGCGCATCCAAATGTTTAGGTTATGTATGTCTCCATGCAAATTATGCTCTCCTATTTATAAGAGATTTCACTCAAAACCCTAATCATGGAATTATGGTGATTAATCGGACCATTAATTGCACCATAATCTCCTTTATGATTTTAGGAATGGTGGTTACACGACCAATTAAACGTGGTCATTAATGCAATTATAACTGCCAATTGAATATGTATTTGAATTCATTCCAACTAAGTTATGAACACTCATCAGTTAGTTCACTGAAAAGCATACACGCTGAAGGTTCTAACTAAAAAGACTCACTGATGAGTTAACGTATAAGTCCTCTGATGGATTACTCCCTGATTGTGTCATTCACTTTACTATTCGAAGAGTATAAATCTGAAGCCATCGAATACCATTCAGTTCAGAGTTACACTCACCGAAGAGTAAACTCACTGAACTTCATCAGCGACTTGAATTCTCTTTTACCACTATCAAATCAGTGTTCAGTAACTTATGGGCGTACATTTCGTACCTCTAGCCCTATTACCTAATATGAAGTAAACTAACAATTGAACTAAGGGCCCGTTTGGTTTGTAGATGGGTTTATGATTAGGATTTAGATTTGGATTTAAATTTGCTTTAGGATTTGGATTTGATGTATGAGAGAGAGAATAATATTTAAAGATATATTTTATATTAAAATATGAATTGAAAATTATTATATTAATATTAAAGGGTATTAAAATAAAAAAAATTAATGTGAGAAAATTTTATTACAAATAAAAGGAAAGAGACAAAAAAAAGAGAACAAGCAAAAAATGGACCCACTTTTGTCATAAACCCACCCTAACTACCCTCCTTTACCACATCCCCCGATTTTCAAAAACACAACCAAACGCTTGATTTTAACTTTTTAACCCAAACCCCCAAGAAAACCCAGAAACCAAACTAGCCCTAAATTTTCAAGAGTTCTCTAATGGAGACATGGTCTTGTTAAAAAAAAAATAGACCTCCGACCATTCGTCGTTTTGAGGCATCTTGGTTCTAACTTTAAAGCATGACTTAAATTGTCTCCATTTGCTTTGGATTTTATATACTCTGTATTATATAATGTAACAATGTAACTGTTTTGTTTGACAATAACGAGTAATTGATATAACATGCCAAATCTTTAATAATAAATGGTCTACATTTATCCTAGACTTTTCCGTATATCAATTTCTCTATATCATTAACATTAGCACTGGCCTGTAAAAACATGAATTTAAGTAAGAATGCAACATATTTCAATAAGGATAAGGAACCTCCAAAGTTCATTTGAACTTTAAAAGTAAATTTCTCTCTCAAGGATAAAGACAACCGGGCCCCGCAGTAGGTTCCAGTATTATCTATGTGAGGGGTAAATACATATTTTGTTAAATTAAATTTGAAAACGCAATGCTTATTTAAAACTCAGCTTAAAATACTAATTTTTCCCGTTTAACCCTCTAGATGAAATATTCAAAGCAATTAAATGTTCAATTCGGCTAATTGATTTTCTAGTTTTCTCTCTTTTTTCTTTTTTATTTTAAAGAAAACTAACTACTCCGTATTTCATAACATTTACATAATAAATCAATTTCACAATGTTTTAAGAAAGAGTTGAACTCACAACCATTTGACGGTGAAACATTTTTACACATAAGGTATTACTAAAACACAAACCATTTAGAATCAATCAAGGCGGAGCGCCGAAGCATAATACACTCAACTTGACTAAGGGGGATTTCAGGAGGGCAAATTTAGGGGAATTTGAGGGGGTTTGAATTTTAATGGGGCGTTTGAGATTGCTTATTTAAAATAGATTATGTGTTTAGAAATCGCATAATCAAATAATCGACTCTGACAAAACGTGATTTTGAAAAATGATGTTTGTATTTGATTATACTGTTTGATATCGCAATAATCAGATAATCAGTTTTGTTAGTGTTTCAAATTAGATTATTTAATGTTTAAACATGCAAATGACCAAAAAGGATATTTTATTTTATTAAATCAAACAACTGGCAAGTGAAAAGATATTTATGAGGGTATATTGGTAATATTTTATATAAATGTAAATAACGTTTTGTGAAAGCACCTTCCCTGTTGCTTCTTGAAAACGACGTTTTGAGCTAGTGATATCGCAAATAATCACTTATAAGCTTTTGTTTGCCAAACACCAAAACTAAATTATTCACGGTAGGGAATCTTGATAATCTAATAATTCACTTTATATTGCAAAGCCAAACACCCTCTAAAATTTTCCATTTTTGTGTTTGGTTTAAAAAGGAGGGATATTAAATTTCATAAGGAATTTAGGGAATTGAAATATCTTATAATTGAGGGGTTTAAATATTTTGAAAGAGAATTAATTTACACAATCATGTTTTTTATTAAAACATATTATTATGTGCATTAAGCAGTTATATAATATTGTATTGGTCCAAGGATCGGACCGGACCGGCCAAGACCTGACCGGACCGAGGACCGAGTTGGTCCATAAATCCGGACCGAGGAACGGACCGAAATGGTACGGTCCGGGTCGGTCTTCGGTCCGGTCCGGTCCTACACGGCATAATCGTCGGGTTTTTTGTCGGACCGAGCCGGACCGGACCGGACCGAACCGGACCGGACCGAGACCGAAAGTAATGAAAACCCCGGACCGAGGACCGGACCGAAATACGTTCGGTCCGGTCCGGTCG
>BQNB010175685.1:2986-13135 GCA_026074375.1 Tanacetum coccineum
TACTTGATATGTGTAGAAAGATACCATTGGGCCCTCTCCAAATTTACTCAGATAAATGAATGGCCGTTCCTAAAGGGTAATGCAAGATGATTCTTGATTACATTTGGTATATCTGAATTATTTCTATAACGAGAAACATCATGTTAAACTATATGGAATGACTCAGGATCCATATCCATGGTTTAATGGTATTTGAACACAGGGATGATTATAAAGCAAGAAATTTATAGCCATTTAATAGCTAAGATGATTTTTGAAACTCTTATCTCACGATATTCCTAATGAAAAAATAATTGTGTGGGTTGCTAGACTTTGCCAATTATAGGTATAAGTGTTAGGTGCTACTCCAACTCCCAAATGGGAGCTGTTGGGTTATGGTAGTCGGCCAGCACTTGTACATTACGAATATGTGAGCCTATTGAGGGAACATACGTTAATACAAGGAGAATATGTTTATACTTCACAAGATTAAAACCAAAGGGACTTAATTTGACAACACATGAACCCAAGGGGTGCGTGGTTTGGCGGGTCCTCTATGGCTTTATGAGGTGGTGTTTTTGTCGAATTAGGAAACAATGAAAAGCCAATTTTGATAAGGAGTAGGAAAGAAGTAATGTGATAAATTTATAACTTGTTTCCTAGTTTATCACAAATAGGGTATGAGGGCTATAAATACCCCTCACCCCTTGGCTCATTAATACGACTTACACAACTCCTAAAACACCCTCAATTATATTAGGTTTTCTTTTTTTTCTTTGTCCCACCGATTTTCTCAAAACCCTCTCAAAAGGTTTTGGTTTTTGGTTATTACTCCACACCCAAATTCGATTATAAACTCAAAGTTTTAATTGTTTCACTCTTGTCTCTCCTAGCTCGACTTTCAAGATTTTTTTCTACAAGGTGTTGGTGACTGTTTTGGTTCAAAGATTAAACCCTAAAAGGGTTTCGGGTTGTTGATTTTGGTCCAAGTAGTTTTCGGTGGTAATTAGGGTTTTCAACCCTAATTCGGTTCTTGGTTTTTTGGTTACAAGTCAAGTGTTTGTTTGGTAATTAAGTTAATTATACAAGGGTTGTTTGTTTGTGAAGTTAAGTCTAGCATACTTAAGATACTCAGTTGACGTGACTGTGTGAGCAATCGTAGAGGCGATTGTTTTAGTCGCTTTACTCGTTTTCTTGATCAATTGGCTAAGAGGTACGCGTTTTCTATTTACTTCTTATTATGTTTTAACCATATGCTATTACTAGATCCAATCCGCTATGTACTCGTGGCTACTTGGTTAGCTAGATGTTAAATCCCAACAGAAATAACCTCTTTCATTTGTATGCTTGCACCCTTGACACGTGCCTGTAATAAAATTGCTAAAACATTCATTTGCATTCTGCACTTAACATATGAACGTATTTATTCCTCATGAAGTTGACTAAATCAGTGTCGGCAGTCAAGTTACTTTATTGATTTTGTACTCTTAGTAACTTTTTATGTTTGTATCTCTGACACTCGATCGTTCTTGTACTCTTTGTGACTTCACGTGGAATATATATACCAACATTACTTTGTGTTATGCACATCAATGGATAAGTTTATTTGTATCGCTTAATTTGAATGACACAGTAACGTGACAACTTGGTGTAGTCGCCTTGCTTAATGGTGTAGCTTACTGTTATTTGTTTCTTTTCACGTTTTATAAAATTTTAATTGTATTCATTTCATGAACAAGTTCATGAATGTTTTTGATATAAAAAAGGTCAGTGATGAGAACCTAGGAAAGTCATGCACCACTATTTGTTATAGTTCATGGATAAGGATCTCTTTATAAGAGATCAAACCATGATGCGGACCGTATTGCTTTAATTAGCTGTTGGGGATAAATATTTGGTTTTCTGATGGCTCCTCTTATCTTTTGAAAAGATTATATTTTGTTGGGTATTATTTTTGGCTAATTTTATGTTTTGATCGACTTGTTGACTTTGGTTTAGCCATATCCGACCCGGGTTTGACCCAGCTTTACCGGGTTTGACCATATCCGACCCGAGTTTGATCCTGCATGACCCGAGTTTGACATGCATGACAACTTTACCCTAGTTTGACCATGAATGACCCGAGTTTGACCTTGAATGACCTAGATTTGATAATGAATGACCCGGGTTTGACCCTGAATGACCACCCTAAATAACTCGGGTTTGACCCTACCTGACCCCGGGTTTGACCCAGCATGACCCGGGTTCGACCTGAGTTCAGTTAGGGTCAAGTTTGGGTATTTTATATTTAGACTTGACCCTACTTTGACCTGAACCCGCCCAGCCTGAGCCGATTAACACCCCTATTTGTATGAATGGTGTGTCAATTTGTTGGATATGTTACTACAATAGAGATTGCTGTTATGGTTTATTTTAGTTCATAAGTTCTAATGTGATAAGCTTATGTGCTCGTCACTTTGAGTTTATGGCTTATTTTTCGCCATAAGCTTGAAGGTTCGAAGTGAGGTGCTTATTGACTTTTTAAAATTTTTAAGCTGATAGTTCTGTATTACTTTGTGGTTAACCATGGTAGTGTAGTTGAAATGCTGGATATGTTCCTACATTATAAAATTATTATTTTAAGATTTATAAGTTGTGTAAAAGGGTGTTTAGATTAGCTTATTAAACTGGACAAGCATATTAGCTTGTCATTTTAGGATGTCTAACCTTATTAACTTGAGTTTATGGCTTTTTTCGCTAATCTGGATAAGCTTAGAACTTCAGAGTGATGAGGTTATTGGCTTTTTCAAATCTTAATAAGCCGATAATCCTCTTCCTTTTAGCTTTAACTATTTGATGTTTCTTACAAGTTATCAAATTGGATATGCCTATAAGCTCTCTTGTTTGGGACTTACAAGCTTATTTACTTGACTTTATGTTTTATTTAATTCCATAAATAAGGATAAGTTTGTTGTGCGAATAAGGGAGCTTATTGGCATTTCAGTATTTTTAATAAGCTGATAAATCTACAAGCTAATACAAACACCCTAAGTAAAAATTAATGGACTGAAAGTCAGCTAAAATATAAGGAAGTATTTGGATTAGTTATATTGGATAAGTCGATTCTCACTTGTTTGGGGCTCATAAGCTTATTTACTAGCTTACGGCTTGTTTACGGGTGTAAGATCGAAGGTAATTACATTGATGTGCTCATACATGTGCGCTGTATTGTCTTTTTCAAATTTTAATAGTCTGTTAAGCTCATAAGCTAATATTAGCTTACCAAATATAAGTGATTGGAATAAATCTGAGCAATGAGATAATCTGAGATTATTAAGCTGAATTTATAGCTTCTTAATGTCCTTAAGCTCTTAAGATTTTCTAAATCTCAATAAGCTGATAAACTTATCCAAACATCCTTAATAGGAGCCCGCCTATTTTTACTAACTATTATATAGTAGTTTTTGTCATAAGATTGTGACTATGAGTTATTTGGTTGTTGTGTATTCAGGTTGTTACCGTGATATAAACGCGTTGGATTTGGATGTGGCTGTAATGTGAATCATGTGTATAATCCTATATTCGGTTAGTTTATTTGTTGTTATTATTCATTTTAGTATATATCAATCTTAGCTTAATGATGTTAATACAATTGATTTGTTGGATATTTTACTACACTAGTTTGTGGCTTTTAAGCTTATTAATTTAAGTTTTTGGCTTTATACAACCATAAACTCAAGCGATAAGCCTTGCGAGTCCAAATGAGTCAACTAATACAAACACTCTAAATGGAAGTGATAGGAATGAAACTGAGCTAATATATAAGAGGGTCTTTGGATTAGTCTTTTTATAGGATACGTTGATAAGCTTATCCTTATGGGGGGTGTTATAACTTAACTGCATCGCTTTTTTACTTTTATACGCTCTAAGGAGATGAAGTATATAGCTTATTGTTTTTCTTTTTCAAATCTGAATAAGCAATTCTATATAAAACCCCAAATAGACATGATGTTAAAATCGAGTTATAAATGTCACCAACACAGCAGCTTTTGTGTCTTAGCACCAAATTTATGTCTGAAGGTGACGAAAGAGATTAGTCTCAGCCATGTCATTTCTCTCACTGCAGGACATAGTTTTTTGCTACATTACCTTAGCGAGTCTATTGCTTTGATTACATGTCGTTATAGACCAAAATTTCATCCTGATAGTTTATGTGTCTTGTATCTTTTGTGTGATTGGTTAGATTATTATGTATATGTCGTCTATAAAGCAAATAGGCTTATACTTCTGCCAACTTTGTGTCGGAAGATGATGAAATCAACAAAGGTTTAAGCAACATTACCAATGAAATAACCTCTTTCATTCGTATGCTTGCACCTTTGACATCTACCTGTAATAAAATTGCAAGAACATTCATTTGCATGCTGCACTTAACATATGAACGCATTTATTCCTCATGAAGTTGACTAAATTAGTGTAGGCAGTCAAGTTACTTTATTTATTTTGTACTCTTAGTAATTTTCTATACTTGTATATCCGACACTCGATTGTTCTTGTATCAACTTTATATTTTTTAATAAAGTTGTTTTTTTCCAAAATCATATTGTAGTTCATGGATGAGGATCCAGATGATGGGATCTCTTTATAACAGATCAAACCATGATGCGTACCGTATAGCTTTAATTAGCTGTTGGGGATAAATAATTTGGTTTCTGATGGTTGCTCTTAGCTTTTGAAAAGATTATATATTGTTGGTGTTGGAATGTTAGAAAACCACGTAGGATGATTTGTATTATTCATCACAATATATAGAGATTACAAGAGAGAAACCCTAGTGGACCACAAGCCCACAAACCGGGCTTGGGCCAATTACTTTGACTAACATAAATAACTTTGACTAACATAATTACTTTGACTAACATTTATTCTCTAATACTCCCCCACAATCCGAGCGGAAAAATCGCTAAAGCTCGGATTGGATGAGAGAGCTAAATAAACATTAAACAATAAATATATATTTTTTTTGTTGATGAAGATCTTCGACAGCAAGCGAAGACAAATCTTCATCGGCATCGGCAAAAGCAGAAAGCAGCACAAATTACGGGATAAACCAAAGTATCCTTATAACGGAGAATAATTCAAAGTATTCTCACCAACACAAATTACGAGATAATTCAAAGTATCCCTATAATGGAGAATAATTCAAAGTATTCTCACCAACACAAATTACAGGATAATTCAAAGTATCCCTAGAACGGAGAATAATTCAAAGTATTCTCTCAAAGGAAAAAAAAAGAAAAGAAAGAAGGTATTTGATAATTGAGATGGATAGGGTATGACGGGGTGGCATAAAAGAGGCGGCTCAAGATAGCCACCTTAGTTTGAGGATCAGACCCGTTCTGATACCATGTTGGAATGTTAGAAAACCCCATAGGATGATTTGTATTATTCATCACAATATATAGAGATTACAAGAGAGAAACCCTAGTGACCACAAACCCATAAACCGAGCTTGGGCCAATTACTTTGACTAACATAATTACTTTGACTAACATTTATTCTCTAATAGTTGGTATTATTTTTGACTGGGAATCTGCAATCTGCGATGGTGTGGTATTTGGTTTAAAATGTTTGGCTAATTTTGCGTTTTGATCTACTTGTTGACCTGGGTTTGACCATATCTGACCCGAGTTTAACCCTGCATGTCCAGGTTTGACCCATCTTTACCCGGGTTTGACCCAACTTCTGATCGAGTTTTATATTTAGACTTGACCCTACTTTGACCCGAACCCGACCAACCCGAGCCGATTAACACCCCTATTTGTATGAATGGTGTATCAATTTGTTGGATATGTTACTACAGTAGAGATTGTTGTTATAGCTCAATAGAGATTATTTTATTTGGCCTTTTGAGCTAGCTTAGGGTTTGTTTTAGTTCGTAAGCTCTAAGGTGATAAGCTTATGTGCGCGTCACTTTGGGACGTTTAAGCTTACTAATTTGAGTTTATGGCTTATTTTTCGCCATACGCTTGAGGGTTGGAAGTAAGGTGCTTATTGACTTTTTCAATTTCTTAAGCTGATAGGCTGGTAGTTCTGTATTACTTTTGGGTTAACCATGGTGGTATAGTTGAAATGCTAGATATGTTCCTGCATTATAAAATTATTATTTTAAGATTTATAAGTTGTGTAAAAGGGTGTTTGGATTAGCTTATTAAACTGGATAAGCATATTAGCTCATCAATTGGCTTTTTCAAATCTTAATAAGCCAATAATCCCTTTCCTTTTAGCTTTAACTATTTATTTCTTACAAGTTACAAACTGATTATATAAAAAAATAAGTTGTGGAAGGTGTTTTGATTAAGTTATTAAATTGGATAAGCTTATAAGCTCTCTTGTTTGGGTCTTACAAGCTTATTTACTTGACTTTATGGCCTATTTAATTCCATAAATACAAGAATAAGTTTGTTTATGCGAATAAGGGAGCTTATTGGCTTTTTAAGTTTTTTAATAAACTGATAAACCTATAAGCTAATACAAGCACCGTAAGTAAAAATTTATGGATTGAAAGTTGGTTGATATATAAGAAAGTTGAGATTATGGCTTGTTTACAGCCATAAGATCGAAGGTGATTAGCTTGATGTGCTCATACATGTGCGTTGTATTGTGTTTTTCAATTTTTAATAGTCTGATAAGCTCATAAGCTAATATAAACTTACCAAATAGAAATGATAGGAATAAATCTGAGCAGCTATAAAAATGATGGGATAATCTGAGCTTATTAAGTTCAATTTATAGCTTCTTAATGTCCATAAGCTCTTCAGATTTTCTAAATCTCAGTAAGCAGATAACCTGATAAACTTATCCAAATATCCTTAATAGGATCCCGTCTGTTTTTACTAGTAGTTTTTGTCATAAGATTCTGATTATGAGTTATTTGGTTGTTGTGTATTCAGGTTGTTACCATGGTATAAACGCATTGGATTTGGATTTGGATGTAGCTGTTATGTAAATCATGTGATTATACGGGTGCTCTAACTAAGGATCTTGTTGGTATAATCCTATATTCGGTTAGATTATTTATTGTTATGAACATATAATATATTAATAAGTTATAAAGGGTGTTTATCAGAAACTATAATACATGTAATTATAGCTTATTAATTTAAGTTTGTGGCTTTTTACGACCATGATAAGCCTTGTAAGTTTAACGGATGAGTCGATATGCTATCGTTGTACATTAGATGTTTAACGGATGAGTCGATATGCTATGGTTTTACATTAGATGTTCAACCGATGAGTCGATATGCTATCGTTGTACATTAGATGTTTAACGAATAAGTCGATACGTTATCGTTGTACATTAGATGTTTAACGGATGAGTCGATATGCTATCATTGTACATTAGATGTTTAATGGATAAGTCGAGATGTTATCTTTGTACATTAGATGTTCAACGGATGAGTCAATATGCTATCGTTGTACATTAGATGTTTAGCGGATGAGTCGATATGTTATCATTGTACATTAGATGTTTAGCGGACGAGTCGATATGCTATCGTTGTACATTAGATGTTTAGCGGATGAGTCGATATGCTATCGTTGTACATTAGATGTTTAATGGATGAGTCGATATGTTGTCGTTGTACATTAGATGTTTAACGGATGAGTCAAGATGTTATTGTTGTACATTAGATGTTCAACGGAAAAGTGGATATCGTTGTACATTAGATGTTTAACGGATGAGTCGATATGTTATCGTTATACATTAGATGTTTAACGAATGAGTCGATATGATATCGTTGTACATTAGATGTTCAACGGATGAGTCGATATGCTATCGTTATACATTAGATTTTTAACGGATGAGTCAATATGTTATCGTTGTACATTAGATGTTCAACGGATGAGTCGATATGCTATCGTTGTACATTAGATGTTCACCAGATGAGTTGGTATGCTATCGTTGTACATTAGATGTTTAACGGATGAGTCGATATGTTATCATTGTACATTAGATGTTTAACGGATGAGTCAAAATATTATCGTTGTACATTAGAGGTTCGACGGATGAGTCGATATGTTATCATTGTACATTAGATGTTCAACGGATAAGTCGATATGCTATCGCTGTATATTAGATGTTTAACGGATGAGTCAATATGTTATCGTTGTACATTAGATGTTTAACGGATGAGTAGATATGCTATCATTGTACATTAGATGTTTAACGGATGAGTTGATATGTTATTGTTATATATTAGATGTTTAACGGATGAGTCGATATGCTATCGTTGTACATTAGATGTTTAACGGACGAGTCGAGATGTTATCGTTGTACATTAGATGTTTAACGGATGAGTCGAGATGTAATCGTTGTACATTAGATGTTCAACGGATGAGTCGAGATGTTATCGTTGTACATTAGATGTTCAACGGATGAGTCCAAATGTTATTGTTGTACATTAGATGTTCAACGGATGAGTCGAGATGTTATCGTTGTACATTAGATGTTCAACTGATGAGTCAAGATGCCAAAAACTCCCGCCAAAAACTCCCGCCAAAAATTCTGCCAAATACTCCTGCCAAACACTCTTTTTTACCATAAAAGCAAATATTATCCCAACATCCAGCCACCAACAGATCACACTATTATTATGAAGATGATTCCATATGAAGATTTTGCATGTCGTTATGAAGCCGAAGATGTAGTTTTGCGAGAATCGTATAAGCCTAAAACTCGTGGTAAACTATACTATGCATGTTCACGATCAAAGGTGAACAATCATATGTTTTTTATTTGTGTAACATACAAATAATCTGGTTAGTTGTTAAAATTTGATTTCTTGAGGTCCCCCAAGATGTGCTTTTAAGGTTGATATTCAAAAGGCTTATGATACTATAGATTGGGTTTTTCTGAAAGAGGTGCTTGTTGGGTTTGGTTTCCACCCTTGTATGATAGGCAGGATTATGGAGTGTGTCTCTTCCACATCGTTTTCTATAAGTATTAATGTAACACCCCCGCCGCGAAATAGGAGCGGGAGGTCACAAAGAACGACAAAGCAACTAAACCTGAAGGACCAAATTTATTAATAAGTTCTGTTTCGATAATAATAAAATTTTCTTCTACAAAGCATAACCTTAAAATTACATAATACCTAAAATAATAATTCTAAGTGGAGTCTCCAAATGCATAATCTCTAAGATCCATCTAGCTCTCGTCATACATCCCCATTAACCATGAGTAGCTTTTGCAGAAGAAAAGAAAATACAGTTGAGCTAATTGCTCAGTGCGCGGATGTAGATAACAAATAACAATAACGATAACATGATGTACAATAGTGAAGAGAGAAATACCAAGAGATCATAAAGATAATTTTTTTGTCATATCAACACCTCAACACCAGAGTATAAAAGGCTGAAGGAAAGGTTTGGGATATTTATACCGAGTATCCTACATCATATCATATCATGTGCATTCCACGTGCTAAAATCATATCATATCAAGTATCATAAGGATATGCTGGTCGCGACCCTAGTGCATCGAAATCATAGCGACGGAAGGTGTGTATGGCACTACATCACTTGACCGCATGGCGATAACAAACCATAAACATATCATATCATAACATAGCCTAGGATGCATCCATACGCTTCCCTGAGTACTCAAATCATAACCATACTGCTCTCGCCATACGGCTCCCACATGAGCAAATCATATCATAATCAAAAGGCTCTCCCATGAGCAAATAAAATCATATCATAATCATAAGGGGAAACGCCATGGACTGATCACACCGCGACTGATAGTGTCACGCCATTGATGCCACAATGACGCGGCCATGGTACCTCCATAGCTAGTTGCTCGGTATTCCTAACTCATGTCTACATATCTAGGGTTCTATGGTAGCACATTGAACATATAAACCAACCAAACATAGTTTTCATAAAATCAGTTTAAACATAGTTTTCATAAAACTTATGTTCACCATGCATATGAGTCCTATGGGAACAGAAACAAGAAACGCTCATATAAAGGTGGAACCACATCATTTCCATATATCATTTTTAACATGATTTTCCCCAAACATCATCAAGATATATTTTGTTGTTCCCCTTTAGATCTTGACTAGCTTGTTAAGGCTTTATTTATCTTAGATAGATCTAAAACAACTAGAATAGAAACCTTGTAAT
>BQNB010175686.1:0-13135 GCA_026074375.1 Tanacetum coccineum
TGGGAATTGATCTACTAAAAAGAGAAAAAAACTACTAGATTGATAATGTAGAAATTAGAAAAAATAATGAAAATTGTATTGATCAGATTCAACTAAACAATCAACATTAAAAGACATTAAATAGACAAGACACGAACCTAACCCTAACTATTAAACAAGCCTAAACAAATGGGTCGGGCCTATATGCCTTATTAGCTAACATCTCCTCTCAAACACAGTGCCACAGCCGTGAACATTGGGAGTTTGTCAAACACAACATAAACTAAAACGGAAAAACAAACACGCAGAGCGGAGTGTCCCAGAGTGCAGGCTCAATGCTAGACAAAGTCTCAATCCATCCATCGGGGGGGGGGAGGGGGGGGGGGGTAATGGTTAAGGGGGGGGGGGGGGGGGGGGGGGGGGGGTTGTAACAAGGCGAAACCATGTCTGACACAACTGAACGAGGTCGATGCAAAACCAGAACCGATTGCAAAAACATAGCAGAGCACCACAAATACGGAGATGAACGAGAACATATTCAGGCAGGCAAACAGATGCAGACAGACATATTCAGACAGGAAGATTAGAACAGAGATAAACAAAGAGTAGGGGCAGGCATACAAATTCATACATACAAATTGTAGGCGGGTTCGAACAGAGGTAGACGAAGAGTAGATTCAGGCGGACAGATGCAAACAAACATTTGCAAATAGACAGAAAAGCAGATTCAGGCACACAAAGCAAGACAGATGCAGGCATAGCATATTCAGACAGACAGAACCAGACAGAGAACCCTAGAAGAACCAGATGGAAGGTAGAATTCAGACAGATGGGGAACCAAATAAAACCAGATGAAATCAGACGCATAGCCAAACGTAACCAAATGCAGAACCACGCAGAATCAGGCGAAACGAGGCGGAAATAAAAACATGTTGTTGATGTCGAGATGCTACACCTAACTACTCAAGACTAAGGCTGAGCAACAAGTCAAAACCGGCCCGAAGCGACCAAACCCAACCCAAACCGAAAACCGATTTTGAGAAAAACGAGAACCGAGAACTGAACCGAAGTTAACCTAGCAAAATCAAAAACGAACCAAAGTTAACCTAGAGAAGCCGATTTAAATAGTTTAGTGTATTTTTCTCGGTTTTGACCAGAACCGAACCGAACCGAGCAAAACCAAAACCGTAATTATATAAAACCTAAAACCAAACCGAATAAGGTCGCTTGGGTGCGGTTCTGTTCGGCTTGTTCTATCGGTTCGGCTTGGTCTATCGGTTCGGTTTGGCTCGATTCTCGGTTGCTTTTGCTCAACCCTACCCAAGACAGACTATAACATCATCATCACCAACTCTTGCAAAACCCAAACAGCTAACGGTACCCGATGCAAATACCAATACCAATACCAATACTACTACTAATACTAATACCAATATTGGAACTAAACAATGCCTAACCTACCAAACAAAATCAAAGTTAGTAGATCTCTCTTTGCCAAACCAAAAGTGTAATAAAAGGTAACAAACTAAAACAATGGAATAAGCATAATACGAACTCCTCATGTTCACACTTTGCATCAAGTTCAATTTTTCTTTTTCTTTTTTTTCTTTAATCGACCCACTAAGAGCATCTCTAATGCATTGTGTAATATAGAGTTCAGTACACTACCACATCAACATCTCATTATCTTATACAAAATGTTAGCTTTATTTTTATATAAGTCGAACAAGAATGTTATCGGTCGTCTTAGTCGTAATTAGTGTTGTTATGTAATAGGCTAGTCAGGATTAACGGGCTTGGACTTTAAGCTAATATTATCCGTGTTTCGGGCTCAAAGCCCAAGACAAGCCAAGCCCGGCCCAAGAGAATAGCCTATACGCCAACTTGTGGCATAGGACTATAAATAGAACCCTCTCCACACATGGAGAGGGTGTTGGTTACATTTGTATGTGTTTCCTCCCAATCTAATCTTTCTCTCTTTATTTCTTTCTCTAGTTTCTCTCTCTACTTTTCTTCTACTTTATTCAGATTATATAGTGCTTATTGTGTGCTTATTAGTTGTGTTTGGATTAAATTATTGGGATAACATGTGGTATCAATCGCCAAGGGGTATTTAGGTGATTGGTTTTGTGGTTTTCTAGCTTACTTCAAAGCTTATTTGGTTTTGCTTATTGTTTTACAAAGTTTGAAACTTTCTTGCATAAAACCCTTCTATCATCTTGGTTTTTGATTCTATCTTAGTATAAGCTTGGTGTAAAAGAAAAACTTTGAAAAACTTCAAAAGATTTTACTTTTCTTGTACTTATTAGTTGTGTTTGGATTAAATTATTGGGATAACATGTGGTATCAATCGCCAAGGGGTATTTAGGTGATTGGTTTTGTGATTTTCTAGCTTAGTTCGAAGCTTATTTGGTTTTGCTTATTGTTTTACAAAGTTTGAAACTTTCTTGCATAAAACCCTTCTATCATCTTGGTTTTTGATTTTCATGGCTTAGTTTGGTGGAAAAAGTACTTATTTCGAGCTTATTTTGGCTCATAATCTCTCGACTTATTTGTTCTTTGTTTAGGGTTTTTGCTTCTTTGAATCGAAAAGTCATGTACTTTCCTTATTATAACTGGTCATAGCTTATTTCTTTGGGTTTTCATGGCTTATTTAGGTGATTAAGCTTATTTCGTGGCTTTGAAGCTTATTTTTATGTTTTCTAGTTCTTTATAGCGGTTTGTAGAAGGTTTGGATAAGCTTGTACTAGTTCTTGTTTGTTAGTCGAAAGTATAGCAAGAAAACAAAAGGTAGTACTAACAGCGGTTTGTCAAAAGTAGTCCCAACTTGAAACAGCGGTTTGGTTTGCCACAACGATTTACCACAGAGGTTTAACACGTTCCAGCGGTTTATACTTTTTCATGGTTTGCCTAAACGAAACTCTGCCCATTTGAAAAGTCAATAGTGGTTTGGTAAGAAAATTGACAGCGGTTTAGTTCTTTGAAAAAGACAGCGGTTTGTCATTTCCATAAGAGACAGCGGTTTAGCAAATTAATTAGCCAGCTGTTTGCTTCATTGGGACAATCGTTTGTTAAAAAATGTTAGCAGCGGTTTGTTAAAACACTTTTGACAGCGGTTTGTTAAAACATTTTTGGCAGCGGTTTGTTAAAAATTTTAGCAGCGGTTTGTTAAACAATTTTGGCTGCGGTTTGTTCAAAACTTGTTTCGCAGCGGTTTGTCATTTCAATTTTGCCAGTGGTTTACTGAATAGTCTTTCCAGCGGTTTGCTTAAGAAAAGGACAGCGGTTTGTTCAAATTTGGTAGCGGTTTGCTTAACTTCTTGGCAGCGGTTTACTAAAAAACTTAAAGGCAATTTATATACTTAGTCAAATTTCCGTGAAACATAAACTTGGACAATTAATAACTAAGGACCTCTAATTTACACTTGGACTTTAAAGATTATTAATTCTACAACCATAAACCTTAATTTCAAACAATTATACATTCAAGGTTTTCTCTTGATTTAGTAAAATCCCGAAAAAGTCGCTTTTTTCTCAGTTTAAATCATAGATTTGTAAAATCCCGTAGACGTTAATTAAATTTATTTAACCACAATCCAATCAAAACACATCTACTTAAGATCCTACAAATCATTCACACCTACATCAAAATGTCAAATACCAATACAAATTTGCAAACTCAAACATCCAATGCTCTTCACAATGCCATCAGTAGAAATCAGTGTGATGTTACCAATCATCAAGTGAATGTTTAGTTCTTACTTTAATTACAACTAGAATGGCAAAGGTTTGTGACGCTTGTTAAGCAGAGTCAAGAATTGAAGATTATCTCCTATCATAAATTTATGACATTCTGAAGCAACACCAAAATGAAGTCAACGAGATAAGAGCTGAAAGACTAGCACGTACTGCTAATCCACTTACACTTGTTGCTCAACGACAACCAGTTTATCATCCTCAAAACCATCCTAATCACTACACTCAAAATTCCTTAACTAGATCACAACAAGCTCCTACCAGAAACAGAGGTAAAGCAATTGTCAACTCTCCTTCACCCACTTATGATCTAGAACCTACTATGGTTGCTGAAGATGATGAAATGTCAAAGGAAAAGGAGATTGATAAACTCATGGCTTTAATTTCTCTATCATTCAAGAAAATCTACAAACCTACCAACAATAACCTTTGAACTTCATCAAACACCAATAGAGCTAATCAGGATAATTCTCTAAGAATCAACAGAAGTACTGGGTATGATAATTAGAGGACGGTTAATGTTGCTGGGGCTAGGGAGAATGTAGGTACACAGGTAGTGCAGCAGTCTGGGATTTAATGTTATAATTGCAAGGAATATGGGCATGTAACAAGGGAATATCAAAAACCGAAACGGGCAAAGGATGCAGCTTATCACAAGGAGAAGATGCTATTATGTAAGCAAGAGGAAGCTGGATTTCAGTTGAATGCAGAGCAAGCTGATTGGAGGGATGACATTGATGATGAACCTAACGATCAGGAACTAGAAGCACATTATATGTATACGACACAGATTCAAGAAGTAACTCCAGATGCTGCTGACAATTCTGGATCCATCTTTGATACTGAGCCATTGCAAAAGGTACAAAATGATGATGATAACTATAATGTGTTTGCTAATGACAGAGAACATCCTGAGCAACCTAAATATGTTAATGACACATATCAGGAGGAACAAGGTGATACTAACATCACTATTGATTCATTGGATATGATACTAACAGTTGACCAGGATGATGATGATCTTGCTAGAGAACGTGATTTGATTGCTTCTTTAATTGATAAACTAAAATGTGAAATTGATGACAGCAAAAATCGTAATAAGCTTTTAGAATCATCAAACAAGACTTTAGTTGATAAATTGAAAGTTGAAATTGAGGATTTCAAAACCAAAAATAAAAGTTTAGAATCATCAAATAACCATTTTAAAAAAGCAAACAATGAACTGTCAAAGACTAATCAATTGATGTTTAAAGACCTTAAAAAGTTCCAAGCTGAACTTGATAGATATCATGATGTGAATTATGCGTCAAAGGTGGAAATTGATTGTGCAAAAGCTAAGGAGGATTTAATGTCATACAAAATCAAATCTCAAAAGTCACTTAATGAATATACTCGAAAGATAAATGATTTAAATCAAATAATGAAAAATGAGCTTTTTGCACATCAAGAAACCATCTCCATAATGTCACAAGAAATAGAGGCTTAGAATAAGTTTTACAAAACTCGTGAAGACAAAGAAATTGAAAAGGTCATTGCTTTAGAAAACAAAGTCAAGGTTTTAGATGATATTGTATATAAAACCAGTCAATCATTTCAAACAATGAATATGCTTAATCGTAATTGTAAAACGAGTTTTGTTAAAACTGAGTTCCTCAAGAAAGATCAAAGAGCGAATCCTCGTCTGTATGATATAGGTTGCTATAATGATAATCTTTCTTTAATGTAAACCCCTGAATCTGACGAAACGATTCGTCTTGCCCAAGAAAGTCGATCAAAATTAAGTGATTTAATCAGACCTTTTGATTATAAAAACTTGAATAATCTTTATGATTTGTTCGTTCCACAACGTGAAAATTGCCTGAACATAGATATTTTTCAGAAAGGTCAAAAATAAGTCATACACCTGTCAAGAATGAAAATTCAAAAGAGTCTTTTAATAAACAAACAACTTTGTTAGAAAAACGGATGGATGAATCCATTCCGTGGGATCAAAAGTGTAAAAGCTCTAAAGAACTTTTCAAAATTAAAAGTAGTGTTGACACGATTTTTGATGGAGTGGAACGTTGCAAACAAACAATCGCTAAAAGAACATATTTTGGTCACATAGATCCATTCATTCAAAATACAATTGAAGGAAATTTTTGTCCCCAAATTCGAAGAATCAATGCTGATTTAGAAAAATTTCACTTGTGTTTGAAAGAGGAAATGGTTGCTGATTTGAGATACTTTAATTCTCTTGAACATGAAGTAGACTCTCTCAAATCTCAACTGGAAACTCAAAAAACACAGTTTTTGAATGAAATCGACCGACTTTCCAGGGAATATTATTATGCTGATCACATGAATGCTATACTTGGTGTGTATACTACTCTCGATGAATTCACTGATTTACAATGTGATTATGTGGACCAAGTTGTCAAATGTGAACGTCTTGAAAAAGAGCTTTCAAAAAGTAAAACAATGTCAAAGAGTTTTGAAGCACTTCAACAACATGCTATCGATCTTGAACTTGCTTTACAACAATGTAAAGAACAGATAAAAAATGACAAAGCTTTCAAAGAAAATCAGTCAAACGTATTTCTGAAAGAACGTGAACAATATTTTGAAATTCAAGACTTGAAAGCTCAATTACAAGACAAAGGCATTGCAATAAGTGAGTTGAAGAAACTCATTGAAAAATTAAAAGGAAAATATGTGGAAACTAAGTTTGAAAAACCATCGGTTATTCGACAACCTAATGCTTTTAAAAGTCAAAGACAATCAATTTTAGGTAAACCAGCTACTTTTTCAGATTCTCTTGCAAAGAAAAATTTCTCAAAGTTAAAGTCGGTTACTAAAATGATATGTTAAATGATTTTTCAAATCCAGTCAGATTTTACCTCAGAATGTGAAGTCAATTTTAAAGAACACTAATGTGATTGCACCCGGAATGTATAAAGGGCACACAAAGCCTGATCAAACTAGAATACCATAATTGCCTCAAGACATTAAGAAAACTAACAAACACATGCCCTTTTCTACAGGAGTACTTCCCACTACTAATGTCAGCAGACCACAGCTTAAGAGAAATCAATTGGAAGACAGAGTCATGTCTAACAATAGTCAAGGGAAGAAGCAAGAAGTAGAAGACCATCATAGGAATTTTAAGTTTTCATATAATAAAACGTTTGTAACTACGTGTAATGATAGTTTGAATGCTAAGACCTCAAATGTAAACTATGTTTGTGTTACTTATGGAAAATGTATGCTAAATGACAATCATGATATGTGTGTTCTTCATTATATTAATGGCGTGAATTTTAGGACTAAACAACCAATTGATGTGCCTATTAGTACTAGAGAACCTAAACCAACTGTGAACCAATCTGTTGCAACACCCCTTAAGAGCAGTTGCTTCAGAATCCACCATCTAGAAACCGAGAAGCACTGTTAGGAAGCTATATGAGCATGTTAGTAAGACATGTAGTTGGTGGTATCCTAAGTTTACACCATCAGGATATAAATGGAAACCTAAGACTAGTACAGTGAATGTTAAACCAAATGTTAGTATGCCTCTAGGAAATAAGTCTAGAACTACTACTATTTCAGAACCCACGACTCTTAGGAAATCCACTGTATCAAATACTCCGTCATCTTTTAATTCTTTTGCAGCTCATAGAGTTAATTCTATTCATCGTCAACTCTGGGTGCTCAAAGCACATGACGGGAAATCTCAAGCTTCTAAGTAATTTTGTGGAGAAATTTCTGGGTACGGTGAAGTTTAGAAATGATCAAATTGCACCGATCCTTGGTTATGGAGATCTTGTTCAAGGAAATATCACTATCAAGAGGGTTTATTACGTTGAAGGGCTGAATCACAATTTATTCTCCGTTGGTCAATTATGTGATGTGGATTTGGAAGCTGCCTTTCGGAAGTCTACATGTTACATCCATGATTTGAAGGGAAATGATCTACTCATAGGTTCTTGTGGCACATATCTGTATTCCATCACTCTTCAAGACACATCCACTCCCAATCTAATTTTCTTAATGGCTAAAGCTACATCGTCACAAGCTTGGTTATGGCATCGTCGTCTTTCTCACTTGAACTTCGATTCCATCAACTTGTTATCAAATAATGATATTAAGATTGGTCTTCCAAAGTTAAAATTCGTCAAAGATCATCTTTGTTCTTCTTGTGAGTTAAGGAAAGCCAAATGAAAGTCTTTTCACACAAAGACTACCCCGAGCTCCAAAAGACGATTACAAGTTCTACACATGGACTTATGTGGTCCCATACAGGTAGAAAGTATTAATGGAAAGAAATATGTTCTCTTAATTGTTGATGACTACTCCAGATATACTTAGACTCACTTCTTGAGGTCCAAAGACGAAACACCTGAAGTTCTCATTGATTTTCTCAAACTCGTTCAAAGAGGACTTCATGCTCAAGTTAGAACAGTCCGAACTGAAAAAGGCACGTAATTAAAAAAAACTCTTCATGCATATTTTGCTCAAGAAGGGATTGAACAACAAACGTCAACTGCTCGAACACCTGAATAAAACGGCGTTGTCGAAAGACGGAACCGTACTCTTGTTGAGGCTGCCCGAACAATGCTAAGCGCCGTTAAAGTTCTTTTGTTCTTCTGGGTTGAAGCAATTGCCACAATATGTTTTACTCAGAACCGTTCACTCGTAATTCCTCGACATGAGAAAACTCCTTACCACATCATCAATGGCCGAAAACCATCTATTAAGTTCTTTCACATTTTTGGCTCTCTTTGCTACATCGTCAGAGATGGTGAAAATCTTGACAAAATAAAGGAAAAAGGTGATGCATGTATTTTTGTAGGATATTCTACTCAGTCAAGAGCATACCGAGTATATAACAAGAGAACAAGAGTGATAATCAAAACCATTTATGTTAACTTTGACGTATTGCCTCAAATGGTGTCAGATCACGTCAGTTCTGACCCCGTTCTACAATGTCCGATAACGCCACTTAAACAAAACAGTTTAAGTCCCGGTCCTTAAAGTCAAGAAAATGTTCCTCATACATATGAGACAGTAACAACGTCAAATGAGCTGGATTTGCTATTTAGTCCAATGTTCGATGAATTACTCAATGAACCTACTCAAGTTGTGTCGAAGTCTTCCGCAGTAAATGCTGATGATGCTCTTGATAAACGTCAATAACAAAACACAACTTCATCTGTGAGACCCCCAAAATGCGGAATATATTCGGGTCATGGGTCAAGGGGGTACCACGTCATCATACAAGACTCTAGGCTCAATCACCAACTATCACTGATACTGAGAACATTAATCAAGCAGAAACCCAAAATGAAAATGCATAAGTTGAAGAAGACAAATTTATCAACATCTTTAGTACACCGGTATAAAAATGAGGAGAGACATCTTCTCGATATGTTGACTCGTCAAACATGCATACATTCTATCAACGACATCCTTCTGAACATCGTTGAACAAAAGATCATCCGTTAGAACAAGTCATTGGAAATCCTTCTCAATCAATAAGAACAAGACGTCAGCTAGAAACAGATGGTGAGATGTATATGTTCGCACTCATCGTGAGTCGAACCGAACCAAAGAACATCAAAGAATCCATGGCTGATTATGCATGGATCGAAGCGATGCAGGAAGAAATTCACCAGTTTGAACGACTAGATGTCTGGGAATTAGTCGACAGACCCTTATGCAAAAATGTCATTAACATGAAGTGGCTCTGGAAAAACAAACGTAATGAAGAGAATACTGTAATTCGCAACAAAGCTCTTCTTGTAGCTAAGGGATATGGTCAGCATGAAGGCATTGATTTCGAAGAGTCATTTGCACATGTTGCTCGATTGGATGTTGCCCGGTTATTCGTTGCGTATGCTGCACACAAATCATTTCCAGTATACCAGATGGACGTTAAGACAATATTTCTTAACGGTCCTCTAAAAGAAGAAGTGTACGTCAATTAGCCAGATGGATTCGTAGACCCACATCATACTGAAAAAGTCTATCATCTCAAAAAGGTACTATATGGACTCAAACAAGCTCCAAGGGCGTGGTACGATGAGCTCTCCAACTTCCTGGTATCCAAAGGGTTCTTCAAAGGTTCTATTGATTCCATTCTGTTAATTACTAAAAAAGGGGAAGACATATTGCTTGTGCAAATTTATGTTAATGACATTATTTTTGGTTCTACGAATCCAAAACTTTCAAAAAAGTTTGAAATACTAATGCACAACAAGTTTGAAATGTCTATGATGGGGGAGCTGAAATTCTTTTTAGGAATTCAGATCCACCAATCCCTACGTGGTATCTTTATAAACCAGGCTAAGATGCTCAAGAGATACTTATAAATCATGGTATGACCTCATGTGATAGCATTGGTACTCTAATGGCTACTAAACACCTAGATGCTGACTTGAGTGGAACTCCGATTGACCAAACGAAATATCGTAGTATGGTCGGAGCACTCATGTACCTAACAACAAGTAGACCAGATATTGTACATGCAACTTGTTATTGTGCTCGTTATCAAGCGAGAGCGACTGAGAAACATCTCACTGCGGTTAAACAGAATCTTTTGGGGTACCTTTAAGAATACCATAACAAGGGACCTATTTATCGAAGGAAACCGGTTTCGAACTAACAGCTTTTTTAGATTCAGATCACGCAGGATGTCTCGACTCGCAAAAAGTACATCTGGTGGCATACAATTTTTAGGAGGTGATAAGTTAGCCAACTGGTCGTCAAAGAAGCAATACTGCACTTCAATGTATTCAGCAGAAGCCGATTATTTATCTCTATCTGCGTATTGCGCTCAAGTTATATGGTTGAGAACTCAGCTTACAGATTATGGCTTTTACTTTGACAAAATACCTGTGTATTTTGATTCAAAGGCAGCCATAGTCATCTCGTGCAATCCAGTCCAGCATTCACGTACCAAGTACATTGATGTCGGATATCACTTCTTAAAGGAACAAGTTGAAAAGGGTATGTTAGAAATATTCTTTGTCGAAACTGAATACCAGATAGCTGACCTGTTTACTAAAGCCTTACCCGAAGATAGGTTTAAGTATCTCGTCAAACGACTCGGTATGAGATGTTTGACTCCAGAAGAACTGAATTAATACTAATAAGCTAAAAAGACATTAAGAATAAGCTAGAATCTACACTACTTTATTTTTTTTATCCTAAAAACTAACTCTCCAAATGTGGGGGAACGATCCATTTTTATATCAATCTCCCGAGGGCAGTTGTGAAATATAGCTACTAATCATTAGAGCCAATGATTGCTTCCCATTCTCATCACACAGATTGTATGCTTCATAAATAAATATCCAACGGCTTAGGAAGAGACACGTGTCTATTTTGAAAAGCTTAATTCGTACGCATTCTTTTTGGACTGTTGGATCAATTTTCTTGTAACTGAAATGAAATTTTGAGTTTTTACAAATTGGCTCCCCACATGGCTTCACCTTATTTGCTTTCACATTCCATAGTGCATGGTCACGTGACCACCATTTCATTTAATTTCATAGCACATGCTACGGATGTCAGCATGACATCACCCTTCTTCAAATCAATTTTTATTATTTAGGCTATTTTTGGTTTTAATGAATTAGGCTTGGGCTGGTCTGGCCCATTAAGCGGGTTACGGGCTGGCCCAATAAAATCTGAGGGCACCACTGGACTCGTTTTTTCGTGCTCTTTCTAATGGCATGCTCGGGGACTTTTCACGACTTCATCTTGACTTTGAGTAATAATTAAACTTTATTAAATTGAGCCCGATAATTCTCGTTTTGGCTCTATTTTCAATCATTTTACCTGCAAGACATAAAAATACCAAACAAACATATTTGCAATATAATTTAGCATATTTTAGTATTTTTAGTCCCATTAATAGTGTTTTACGGGGTATAAAAGATGTGTATTTTAGCGCTCATCAGCATCTCACTTCGCTGTCAACATATTTGTGGTGTCCTATGATCTTTTCCTTGTAATGTCAAGTTTTAAAAATTGGTGGTATCCCACATACTGTGTTGAAAGGGAGCTATCAGAAAAATGAATTCATACAATATCGTGGTATAATTTTTCTCCCTATGGAATTTTTCATGTCATAAATTTTAATCAATTGGTAATTCAAATACTAAAAGATTTATTATTTTAAATAAGGAGAGAAAATGTGATTGAAATGTGATATAGAAGAATGTGATCTTTAAGACTCTAAGTGAAACTCTTTCCTTTGTGTGCGAAACCATTTCGAATCTCGGAGCACATGTGTAGGGGGAGTATATCAAAATGTCTGTATCAAAGGTTTTATGGTTCGATCTCTATACCCAACAACCAATTAACTCACGACGTCGATGAAGTTATAAGGTGGTTAAGGTTAGGTATAAGTCCTATGATCTAACCAAAACCGGGGGGAACTACCCATGTACATTTCATAGTTAGATTAGAAGTCCTTTGGTATGATTGGAGAAGAAGGAGTATAAGGGAATAATGCCGACTAAGATTGAGATAACACTGGAACAATCACAACAAGGTGTTAGTGATGATGTCTTGGTAAGCATTGAAGGGGTTGAAGAATGAAAAAGAAAAGTATGGATAAAGGGTGAAAACAAAGCAGCCCTCCAAACACTTTAGGCAAAAACTGGGTCAATACATAATCTATCAAAATCACAATGATGATTGTTGGTATTGAAGAAAGCCATCATGGACCCAGTGATGCAATGCACAACCCTTCCCAGCCATTCGATTTTCTCTCAAAAGAGACTTGTCTCATTTGTCACGAAGATACACACGTTATCTATTGACTCTCTCACTTTGAGATTGTTGATATTAAATAGGTGGCAGTTAGCTCCAGCCTTCGATTACTAAAACCAAAGTGCACAAATCGAGTCTAGAGCCAAGAAAAATGAAATTATAAATCTTATTAGAACACAATCCATGTATAACACTTGTTTTCACCCTTAAACAACATTTGGTAACAAAGAGTCATACGCATTATCCTTGAGATCTTGCCAGAACATTCAGAGTGATACTCTTTAGTATTCACAGTAACGAATGGAAATCCTTTAAAGTCAACCTCAAACAGCTTTGCGGTAGGTGACTTGCAAGATTCTATATGAATCAAGCTTGTGCTAACTGGATATCGATTTGGTCCAGTAAATGAATTGACAACTTAATCAGAAAGATAGTAACTATCTGATTCACTCTTACCGTGTTGTCTGCTTTAAGACGCTTTGGTAACGAGAACGACTAGTATAACTGCGAAACCCTGTCAGGAAGATTCATATGAATTCTATCTGATCACAGACAATATTTATACTGATTAACGGGGAACCGTGGTTAAAGCAACCATATTCGATGAAGTGACAAAGATACTTCCGTCCATATCTGTTGT
>BQNB010175688.1:1309-13135 GCA_026074375.1 Tanacetum coccineum
CACTAGAACTTCCCCAAGTCCTTTTTAATCCCAAATTGACTTGTGACCTGGTCTTATAAGCAAATGAACATCTACTAAGTTTAGGCTTCTAACTTTTATTTTATCACGGTGTACTATACGTTTTTTTTTAAATTTTTTTAGACTAGACGTAAAAACTCGGTTTCTGATTTTAACTTGACTTCATGGACTCATATCTCCTAGCTCACAAATGTTCTATATGTGAGGCTTTCACCCTTGGAAATGTAAGTCTCATAATTTACAAAGTTTCGTAACTATGTGAAAAGACCATTTTACCCCTGGTTGTCCAAAACAGAAAGTTTCAAAAATATTTACCCTTTACTAAACCATGATAGCAATGAAGGTGAGGTCAAAGGATATGGTTTCCTTATGATGTCTACCACTGACCCAATCTTTAAGATCTATTATTTTATGGCAAAAATTTGGAGTTTAACTCGTATTCTAATCATATGTCCAGATTTGACCTATTTTCTTGTTTTGGCCATAACTCACTCATCCTAAGGAGTTGGTTGAGAATCCAACTATCCTATGATGCTAAGACATGTATCTTTCCAGTCATGTAATTTAATCATAGTCTCCAGGCCAAATATTTTTAGATAATCACACGTTTTGCTACTGTTTTCAAAACAGTCCCATTATTTCAACTTAAAACCTTTGTAAACATCATTTTACTTCATCTAAGACCTAACCCAATGCCATAACTAAATGAAAACACTCTCAAGAACATCATCACATATATATATTCAGAACTTAAACATCCATTTTCATGGATTAAAATTAAAGAAAACAAGAAATAAAAAGATAAGACTAATAAAACAAAGGATAGGGCTTACAAAAAGAAAGATTAAGGCTAGAGAATTAAACACCAAGCCTTCTTTTCTTGTGTGGCTGAATCGAACCAAAGAACACCCAAGTTTAACAAACATCTAACCTTCCTAAATGATGATAATACTCCTCCAACAAAACCCCAAACAAAACCCTTCAAGAAAACCCAAGAAACAAGCCCTAACTTCTTCAAATCTTCAAGAAATTGCACCAAACTTTGCAAGAGGCTTTAGGATGGTGTTATGATGCCTAAAAGGAGTAGGAAAATTTTGTATGATGGTGGTGGTGGTGGTGCTAATTTCGGCAGCAATGGAGAAGGAAAAGGAAGAGAGAAAAGTTTAAATTTTGTGAAGTGAAGAGGTTATGCATGTATGGAAAATGGAGATGGTATAATTAGGTTTATAGAAAAGTGGGAAGTTGTTGTGTGTGGGTTTGGGTAAACCGGCCTAGGGCCTTGGGGGAGGTAAAAATATATATATATATTTATTTTTAGTTTATAAAAGTTTAATTAAAGTTTAGTGTAAGTTTAATTTATTAAAGGTAAGGTTTTAGGTAAAAACGCGAGTTTTAGCAAGAATTCACGTAAACGCGAAACACAACAGAAAATGAAAATGAGGAAAATTATAATCATCGAGGAATATTATGAGATTATTAAATCACTTAAGATGCGAAGACGGAATAGATTTCTAAATACGGCTCACGCAAGGCTAAGAACGAGAATTTCTTACTAAATCGGGTAAACATAAAATTAATAACTCGCTCAAAATGAAAATAGAAATAAAGCTCGGAGTAAATAGTGACCTTAAATACGGAATGTTACACTACCTTACTTGCGCATTGCGCTAATGGAATATTAAATAAACGGCGAGTTTGTGTAATTCGTTCATGACTTAGGAAATAATTACATAGATCATCACAAGTGTGACAAAGCAACAACACTAGGAGAAGCAATCTAGGGAGTAATACATAATAATCTAGGGAGTAATACATGATTAAATGAATACAATCTTTTTATTATATTGTTATCACCATTAGCATAGTTTATTTAGTTTAATAGCTTAAACCAAACCAACCTCTTAACATATGTTTTACCTGCTTTCTATAAAACATAAAAATACAAAAATAAATTTCTCTCAACCCCTAGAATTCTGTTTGACCGTGATCAAGCCTTCCCAACCTATTCCCTTAAAGAACGACAACAACCCCCGAGTCTTGCCTATACTACTACTACAACGGTTAGGTACTCTGCCTAAGGAGTTGTAAAACTTCTTGTAGAAGTCCCTTACGACAACCGCATCAAGTTTTCGGCGCCGCTGCATGGGGAATAGTTAGGTTTTGATCATAGTTTAGCTTAGTTCTACGTGCTTGAATCCTTTCAAGTGAGAATTTAATTTTCGCATATTAGCTTTCTCGTAGTCTATATTATCTTTGTGTTAATTGTTTTGTAACTCATTCTCGTCAACCACTATGGGAGACGAGAATCCTATCCGTACTCTTAGAGACTACTCTAAACCTAGCCACGAGGGCTACATGAATACCATTGAGCTCCCTATAGGGAACAACGTGGTACCTCTTCGATCGGACACCATCCGGTTGGTGCAAAACGGATGCTCATTCCACGGAATTTGGTCCGAGGATCCAAACCAACACCTCAAGGATTTCTTAAAACTAGTGGACTCACTTGACCTTGACGGTGAAAATAGGGAAAGAACGCGCCTACGTTTATTTCAATTTTCCTTTCGCGATTAAGCTAGCAATTGGCTTGAACGTCTTCCAGCAGGATCCATCACCACATGGGAGGATCTTACTACTCGTTTCCTTGCTTAATTTTTTCCACCGGGAAGGACCACAAAACTCTGCAACGATATCTTGATGTTCCAACAACATCATGAAGAATCTTTATCTAAAGCATGGACTCGTTTCAAGGACTTATTCCAAAAAGTCCTTCACCATGGAATTGATCTTAGGCTCCAAGTGCAAATATTTTACGATCGCATTAATCACATCATAAACGGACCGTGGACTACGCCACCGGAGGCCGGCTAAGGAAACTGAGTGCGAAAAAATCTTGGGCCACTATCAAGGAGTTAGCTCGATATAAGGATGAGGAGTGAAATGACCTCGTCGCCCCGGGAGAAGGGAACCTCGACTACGAAAACCCCGACATTGAACAGTTACCATGGGTCATGGAATGTAAAGTTGATACACTCATGAAGGAAGAAATCTCACTAATGGGAAGAAGCAAAAGAATAGTTGGAATGACAAGCAACAAAGTGTATCAACTACCCTCAGAACCATCTCGACAAGAGGAGTTCGAGAATCTTGTGATGAATTTTTTTCTTGATCAAGAAGAGAAAGTTAAGCAACTCGAAGAATACATGGGTGTAATTGGAAGAGATTTCATGCAACTCTCTTTAGAGGTTATAGGGAAATTAAAGGAAGAAATAAGGATGGAAAAAAATAGAGTCAAAAAGATCGAGAAAATCACAAGGTATCTAGACACTGATGATCTGGAACCCCTCAATGAATGTAAATTTTTGGAAACAATTACGAAAAAGGCATCCTTCCATACTCTCAAATCCGTCTCACCTAAGTCACTTTGTGTCAAACATGTCCACACAATCTTCCCTAGCCCACCTCTTGTAAGGGAAAGTACCTTTAGCTTTAGCCTGGTATAAGGAATAACTAAAACATCAAGTCCCAACATGATGCGGAAAATTCGGACCCACAAAGTACCCCACAAGTCCTACCATCATTTGAGAAATACACACCGCCCGTGACTTACTCAGAAGAAACAGAAGAGACTTTAGGAATCCAGATGGAGGTAGAACCCTTAGACAAATCATAACTAGATGATTTAGGCTTGAATACTTGTAATCATGACATTACTCTTAGTTCTAAGGAAATTCCTAGTGTTGATGAACTGGAGCCTCAACTTTAACTGAATTCTTCACCCTTAGATGTAATTCTAGGAGACAAAAGAGAAACCGACCCACTCATTAACCCATGTATTCCGGGTACTTTCAGGAAGAAGGTAGTAGATCCATTAACTATTAATACACCACCTTCACCCCCACGTGGCATACTATCACCCAGGTTTAGGTGACCCCAAGAAATATTATGGATTTAAACCAGGTTTATTAGGACAAAGTGGATCCCTAGGTGTTTCTTTTTTGAATATGGAGATGATAGAAAATGATTGGGAATTAGAATCTAAGGAAGTTTCTTTTCTAAGAAGAGGACTTAATTCACCCGTTAGGCCAAAAAAGGTAGAGAAGGTTAGGATTAAAGAAACACACCATTTGGATCATATAATTCAACAACTAATTTTTTAGCATATGACCCCTTCTCACAACAATGGTGTGTACCGTTACTATCACCCACACTTGAACTCAAGTGTAGGGGAACCCTCCCTTTATCTGTTAAATAAGGGTAGAGTTAGGCTCATGACTCGAACAAAAATAATCGCTTTTTGGGAGGCAACCCAATATTTACTTTTCCTAAATATTAGGAGTGTTGTGTGTTTTAACTCTTTATTGTTTGTTTTATTATGTTTGAATTAGTTTGTAATCATTCTTTGTTTGTAACTTCGTCTTATTTGCACTCAAAGGTATTTTGCAACAAAATAAGTGTAGGGGAATTATCTAGTTTCTAGGACCAGATTTAAACATTTGAAATAAATTGTTTAGATTAATTCGCGTCAGTTTCGAGTCATATGATTGAATTGTTATTTCTTAGGTTTTTATGCAGCATTTTGTACAGGAAAATAACATATAAGAATGAGTGCAGGAAATTTTTCATCAAAAACGAAAAAATAAGTTTTCACAGAGTGTGGAGCCGGCGTCATGATTTACACGCGACACCGTCACCACGACACTTGTGACAGGGTCAGGATATTCCTGACGACGTCAAACGCCCAGTTACAGGAAAACTCAAAAATTTTAAGTATTTTTGAAAATAAAACTTGTACAACACTTAAGAAATATAAATCTGCAAAACCATTAGTTTAACAATTCTCTCATCCTATCTTTACTGCTTCATAAAGTCAACCCTAATTTCATACTGTATATTATTATATCGCACACTTTATGCTTGGTGTAGTTGTCTTTGTCTTTGATTACAGGTTATATTTGATGAGAAGAAGCTTGGAAGATCTTAGGATGTTTTCATTAGACGATTCTTGGAGGACAATTTAACTAGTTATCGCATGTTTCTTCTCCATTATTGAGCAAACTAGGGGGTACTGGTTTCTTTTACTTGTTTTATTTTCCCTTTATTCTTTTTTACGGGTACTTCTATAGAATATTAGGGAAACTGGTCAGCTTAAGTGTAGGGGGAAAATAAGCCTTAGAAACTATTCTTTCATGTGCCATTTGCTTTGTCCTTAAAATGATTGGTAATATATCAAAACATAGCATAAAAAGGTAATTTTGACCAAAATTTAAAATTTTTTATGACACATACCGACAAAAACCGAGTATTAATAGCGTCTCATGAATAGGAATGTATATGACTAGCACAAAAACTCTTAAAATTCCACCCCAAAAATGTGAGGTTCGCCTTTAGATCTATAGGAATTCGGGTATCTATTATTGATACCCAAGATAGTTTATACCTTTAGCTTTCTCAAGTTAAGGAGTGAACAATCATGTGTATCTATTATGTCATTACGAATGTGTATATGTGGTTTTGTCGCCTTTTCTGGAACATTGAGATCGGTATTAAATTATATGAGTCTACCGATAGTATATTAAATTCTAGAATTTGTTATTGTGATGCATTCCAAGACCGCATAATAAGCATTAGGATTTGCTTGATAAGAGGCATTAGGATTAACCCATGTTTTAAACCTGTAATTGTTATGATGGTCACACCGATCATATAACTATCCTACACCCTTGCCATGCACTCATTTTTAGTGTAGGATACCCCTAGTACAACCCTCCGAGCCTATCCTTTTTCATGGTTCTTGTAATTTTCTAGTTAAGCCAGACTATTAATGAAGAGCATTGTTAACCCTTAAACCAATCGTTACACCCAAATCGCCTTAGCCTACCTTGTATGTACTCGCTTTTAGTACATTATTGTTTTAACCCAAGTTAATTATTTGAGTACACAGTTGCTAAGTCCTTATCCTTGTAAATACTATTTTGGGACGATTGGGATTCATGGTAGTATTTATTTCACGGAAGAATAGGGAAGAAAAGTTAAATCAATACCCCCATATGTTTGTTAGATGATCTCCATGTTATTTTGATCCACCTCAAATCGGGTCATTAGTTAGATTGTAAATATCGAGCATGTAAAAGCTCAAGTGTAGGGGTATGTGTTATAAACCCCATGTTATGATGTATTATGTTATTAAAAAAAAGAGATTGATGTAGAGTTGTGTAGAGTTTATATATCTTCGTTTGAGTCTTGGCTTAGCAACCAAATAAGCGTATATTCGTATAAATAATTAGCTAACCCTTCCACTCCAAATTCACCCAAGTCACCACCCATATGTATCATATCCGTTTCTGTTTCCATTATATGTTATCTTACACCTACACCCCACAACCCTTTAAAAAGACCTCTTAGATAGTAATTAATAATGCTTGCGCCAATTGGTGGAGGTTTGATCCTTTACCAAGCCTATGGTAATTTATATGCTATGATAGGTAATGAGTGTTAATTTTCTGTTTCCCCATTATGTTATAATTTATTATACACCCGAAAGAAAGAGAGAATCCTAAACACTTATGTGAGGTGCTAGTATATACTTTCCGTGCTCTAAATTACGAGGTCTAGAAGGTTGTGTTGTAAAATACTTTTAAAGAGTAGGTAAAATGACCCTAATACTGAGTCTTGGCTTAGCAACCAAACCAAAGTGTTATCAAGTAAATAATTAGCTATCCATTCCACTCCAAATTCACCCAAAGCACCAAATGTATCCATTATGTTTTCCCCCGCCCCCCCGCCCCCCCGTTTCTCATAATATGTTACCTTTACACCTACACCTACAACCTTTTAAAAAGTACCTCTTAGATAGCAATGAATAATTCTTGCGCCTACGGTGGAGGTTTGATCCTTTACCAAGCCTAGGTAATTGTAATTTATGACAGGCAAATGAGTGTTTGATTTTTTGTTCCCATGTATTTATAATTATTATACACCAATGAAAGGAGAGAATCCCAAACACTTATGTTTAGGTTCTATTATTTTATCTTTATACCGTAAATTTAATTACGAGGTCTAGAATGTTGTGTTGTAAAAACTTATTCAAAAGAGTAGGTACAATAGACCCTCAAATTTCTATAGTCCTAGGTAGAAAAGTCCATTTTCTTGAGACAAGCAATCCCATTGTTAGGGATATTATGATGAGGTGTCATTTTATACACTTTTTTCGGGGTCGTTTAACCCCTTAAATCATGCATTTATGCCCAAAATAGGTACTTAATCGTTCCTTTTCAAGTATTTAGCATTTGGAGGAAATACACTTGACTTGGGCTCATTTGGAGAAGAAACAGACAAGACTACGAACCTACACCAACATCTCTTAAGAAATTTCCTTACTCATGAAGTTTGGAGAACGGCGTCACAGAATTACACGTGAAGCGCGACACAACCCTCTCGAGAACGGCGTCACAAGATCTCTCTCCAGACAGCGTCAGATAACGAGCCCAGCCCATTATCTAGTATATTCTATTACATGACGGCGTCCATGATTAACGACGCGACAACTGTCGCAATGAATTTTCCCTAAAATACAAATCCGTGTTAGGGTTTTTAAGTGTGTAACTTTAGAGTAACAGAAAGGGACTAACTCTATTCTTTAGCAGCGTTAGATGATTTTAGGCCTCAAAACCCTATTGTACACTCTTTAGTTCTTGTTTTTAATCAAATAAGACTACTTAAATCATTCAATATGTCTTGTTGTGTGATTCTATATGTTCTTACTTTATCTTTAACATGCTGGCTGAAACCTTCTATTTGTGTTTATTTATATTATATGAAACCTAGGCTGTAGATCTTAGTAGTGTTGCTTTCTTTTGGATGAATATGCATTTAGGTCTTAGAAAACAAACTTTTTCGGTATCGCTGTTGATATGTCCTAGGAAAACAGAGTGTGTAGAAAGGATACCAATCGGTAACAGTATTCATACTACTTTCCCTTAAATTGTCGATCCACTTTTAATATATTTTAAATGCATTTAATATACTCTTAGGGCCTTGTAATAGTCTTCGAAATGACCTTACTGTGTGCATTGCCCTTAACGGAATATTAGAAAACGGCGCATTCGTGTAATTCGTTTCATGGAATTAGGAAATAATTGACATAGATCATCACAAGTGTGACAAATGCAAACAACACTAGAGAAGCAATTTTATGAAGTAATAATATTAAATAAACACAATCTTTTATTATATTGTTATCACCAGTAGCTTAGTTTATTATGTAGTTTAATACTAAAACCAACAAAACCTCTCAAATATATGATTTACCTGCTTTCCTATAAACATTAAATTACAAAAAGAATCTTCTCTCAACCCTTAGAATTATGTTTGACCGTAATCAAGCCTTCCCAACCAATTCCCCTAGAGAACGATAACAAACCTCGAGTCTTGCCTATACTACACTACAACGGTTAGGTACACTGCCTAGGGAGTTGTAAAACTTCTTGTAGAAGTCCCTTACGACAACCGCAATAAGTTTTTAGCGTCGCTGCGTGGGGAATAGTTGGGTTCTGATCATAGTTTAGCTTAGTTATACTTGCTTGAATCCTTTCAAGTAAGATTTAATTTCCGTGTATTAGCTTTCTTGTAGTCTATCTGTTCTTTGTGCTATATTTTCATAACTCATTCTCGTCAACCACCATGGGAGACGAGAATCCTATCCGCACTCTAGGAGACTACTCCAAACCTAGCCACGAGGGCTATAGGAATACCATCGAGCTCCCCGTAGGGAACAACGTGGTACCTCTTCGATCCGACACCATCCGGTTGGTGCAAAACGAATGCTCATTCCACGGACTTCGGTCCGAGGATCCAAACCAACACCTCAAGGATTTCCTAAAACTAGTGGACTCACTTGACCTTGACGGTGAAAATAGGGAAAGAACACGCCTGCTTTATTTCATTTCCCTTACGCGTTTCAAGCTAACAATTGGCTTGAACGTCTTTCAGCAGGATCCGTCACCACATGGGAGGATCTTACTACCCGATTCCTTGCTCAATTCTTTCCACCCGGAAGGATCGTAAAACTCCACAATGATAACCTGATGTTCCAACAACATCATGGTGAATCTCTATTCGAAGAATGAACTCGTTTCAAGGACTTACTACAAAAAGTCCCTCATCATCGGCATTTAAAATTAATTATTCAAATACAAAAATTTGCTTATAAATTTATTTATATTATAGAAGTGACTGTGTTAATAAAAAAATTTGTCCATTTAAGCGTCCGCTTCTTTGTTTATTTGTCTCGTAAAAATGAATGAACGAAAATGAATAAGGATTTGTCCATGTTAGTCTGGTTCATTTACAGCGTTAGCTACAAATGACTTATTTAATTGACCTTTGGCTTCAAGTCTAAATTTTTTATGACAATGTCAATCCTGTCATAAAGAAAAAAAAAAAAAAAAAAAAAAAAAGGGGGGTGGGAAGACGAACCCACTGACCAATCGGCCGGTGGCAATGCTCCATGACCTAAACGAGCCAGAAGAATACATGGCATATATTAAGGACCGTCGCCCTCTATGACAACGAAAGTTAGAACAACCCAAGGATTTCTGCTAAGGCCGGTTCAGGCAATCGCATGCTCAAATGTCCAAAGTACATTCGACCGCCGTCTAATTGAGCTCAAAAATCAAGTCCAACGCTTGATGGAAGCTCATCTTGCTCCAACACAACCTACTCAAGTGAACAAAATCACTACCTCATGTGAGATCTGTAGTGGTCCCCACGACACTCAGTATTGCATGGATAATCTAAGCAACGCATCTTCGCGCGCAAAAGAAATGGGGGGTAAGAAGTTCACTCCAAACCAAGGGCTAAGGAATTTCAATGATGCCGCCAACACCTGGAAGGAGAAACCAAACTTCAACTAGGCACATTCCCAAACCTTCATCTAGACCGCACCAAACGGATCAACTCTGTTCACTCTCTAGTTATGCAAATGAACGCTATGAAAAAGGCATTACTAATTTCGACTCTAACAAGAGAAAGGTATCTACACCTAAGAACCCAACTCGGATAACAGCAGGACGACATGATTGGAAAGATTAACCTTCTTTGGAAAACTGTTTCCAAAAAATTTAATGACGTATCTACCCCCGAAAATACAGGAAACTCTATGGCCCTTAAGAGCATTGCAGCAATCAGTCATGACGAAAGGGAGGAACTAAGAAAAAAAGGAATCAAAAGCCGTCAAAGTTATTCTCCCCAAAATATCTCACTCCCGCACCTTAAAAAACTAAACAAGAAAAATTTTTAAAAAAAAAAAATCCTTAGCTCCAAAAGCGCTTCACTTCGCATTCTATTCGTCATCCTCACAAGGACCAGGTGATACGGAAGAAGACGTCGCAACAACCAACGCACGCAGATGCGACCTCGGTAAAATGGCCAGAGGAAATAAAGAGGTAAAGCAACAAGGCAAGGAGGAAGATGAAATGGAAACCAATGTGGAAATAAAAGAGGTAATTGAAGAAGAAGAAAGTGAATTTGAAACTAATGAGGAAGTTGAAGAGATACTCAAAGTGGAGGAAGAGGATGAAGATGATGAAAACTTTAACTCGTTCCCAACTATGAAGGAATTATCACATCATGAATGGTTATTAAATAAAATCCTCGATCCCTGTGGGTAAAGGCGAGAATAAGAGCCGGAAGCCTGAACAACATCAAAATTTCATGCATGATCGGCCACTTCTTCAAGAAACATGCTTACATAGATCTAGAATGACCAATCAATATCATGCTTACTGGGGACAATGTTCAACTTAAGTGTAGGGGGAATAAGCCTTAGAAACTATTCTTTCATTTGCCATTTGCTTTATCCTTAAAATAATGGGTAAAACTTATAATCAAAACATAGCATAAGAGTGATTTTGACCCAAACTTAAAAAAATTAATGACACAATACCGACGAAAAACCTCGTATAGAAGACGTCTCATTGATAAGAATTCTTATATTACTAGCACAAAAATCCTCAACTCCACCCCCCAAAATGTAAGGGTTATCGCCCTTAGATAGTATACCTTTAGCTTGTTCGAGTTAAGGAGTGAGCAATCATGTATGTCTATTCCGTCATTACGGATGTGTACAATGCGTGGTTTTGTCGCCTTTTTTGGAACATTGGTATTGGTTACTTTTAGATTTATGAGAGTGTACCGTACAAATTATTTCTAGAACTTTTTTCTTGGTGATTCATCCCGAGACCAGCCTAGAAAGGTGTTACGGTTTTTCTTGATAAGAAGGCAATAGGATAAACCTATGTTTTAAACCTGTAATTGTTATGATGGTCACATCGATCATATAACTATCTCACACACTTGCCATGCACTCACCTTTAGTGTAGGATACCCCTAGTACAACCCTCCGAGCCTATCTATTTTCACGGTTCTCGTAATTTTATAGTCAAGTCGGACTATTAATGAAGAGCATTGTCTCCCTTAAACCAATCATTACACCCAAATAGCCTTAGTCCACCCGGTATGTACTCATTTTTAGTACATTATTGTTTTAACCCAAGTTAATTATTTGATTACACAGTTGCTAAGTCCTTATCCTTGTAAATACTATTTTGGGACGATCGGGATTCATGGTAGTATTTATTTAGCGAAAGAATGGGGAAGAAAAGTTAAATCAATACCCCCATATATTTGTTAGATGATCTCCATGTTATTTTGATCCACCTCAAATCGGGTCATTAGTTAGGTTGTAAATATCGAGTTATGATGTATTATGTTATTCAAAAAAAAGAGAAAAGAAAAAGAAAGAGATTG